>BQNB010009838.1:0-15995 GCA_026074375.1 Tanacetum coccineum
AATGACAAAAAAAGTTGGGAAAATGGGCCATTGTGAGCCCAATTGAAGCACATGAAAACCGGTGTGAAACCCACTGTCAAAACGACAGTGTTTCACACCAAGAATAAGTATAATCTAATATATTTGCTTGTCACAAAGACTGTCTTGACTTGAAAAGTCCTTTAATCTAGAGTTAATTGCATACATGGTCCTTGTGGTCGTCCGGATTTAACAAAAATTGTCCTTCAAACTTTTTTGTAACGAAAATGATCACTATATGGTTGTGAAACATAACGGGTTTGGTCCCTGTGGTAAGAGAATTCATAACAGTTTTGGTCCCCACCATAACGGATTTGGTCCCTATAGGGACCAAACCCGTTATGTTTCACAACCATAAGAACCATTTTCGTTGCAAAAAAATTTGAGGGACCATTTTCTTAAATCCGGACGACGACAGGAACCATTTATGCAATTAACTCTTTAATCTACTTAAAAACAGTGATCATTATAAATGTTTTTCAAAACTGGAATGCTTTTCATATTATATTGCACATCATTATACGTAGAAATTTGCAATGGCCAGGGTCATATATTTCATCATAGCCATTTTCATTTGTAGCGCAACAAACAAATGGTTCGGTACCAGTTGGCTCGTCCCTCACACCAACAGACAATGCCATACCATGGTTCTCACCTTCGGGCACCACACCAATAGAAACTTTTGGAGAGGGAGGCAATTTAGAGACGACCCAAGTTGTCGCTAAAGGAGCAATGAGGCCCACCATTTTCAACTCTTCTATGGTCAAACAATCAAAAGTGGGACCCCCACTTTTAGCGTCGACTGCCGTTATCGCAATAGGTTCAATCACAAATTTGTTTTGTTTTTATTTTTTTTAGAAAACCACGAAATAAAGAATAAAAGCAAGCCAAACCGTTATGTATATTTTCATTTAAAAGTGTTTTAAAAACTATTTATAATTGTTAAAATTAATTTTAGATAAATGTGTATTTCATTTGAAAATGTTTTTAAAATTATTTATTTATGTTAAAATTAATTAAAAAAATTATATGAATTAGATTATTCATAATATTAATATTTTATTAAATTATTAAAATTATTTTTGTATTTAAAATGTGTCTAAGTTGTAAATGTAATTAATTATGTATCGTCGATATATCGAGAGCACATACTAATTGCAGTTGAAATGTGTTTCGGTATGAGTCAAAAATATATGGATAGATATGAAATGTTAAACGGGTGGGTCTTGCTGATATAAATATGCATGAAATGTTAAACGGATGAGTTAAGATGATATGGATATACAAAATATGCTAAACGGATGAGTAGAGATGATATGAATATGCAAAATGTGTTAAACGGATGAGTCGAGATGATATGCATATACATGAGATGTTAAACTGTTGAGTCGAGATATAATATGAATAATCATGAGAAGATAAACAAATGAGTTGAGATGATATGGCTAAAACTGAGATGTTAAGTAAATAATATTGATATATAATATATGCGGTCTGTTGGGCCAATTCAGAGCCCAATTATCCTTGTCTAAATTTAAATAGAAATTAGGCTAAGTAGTTAAGACTCGCTGATAGACATCAACGAGCAATGAAAGAATCGCTAAGTGCAAAGCCTCAGCGAGCAACCTCAGACGTATTCAAGTCAGAGACATCATCAAAGAAGTCGAAGATTACTTGAAGACAAACTCGTAAGCTGGGATGGATATCAGCTGGTATGTATATGGAATACACTGAAGGTTCTAAGGAGAGTCATGAGTGGCAATACCCTGATAATCCTATTACCATGTGAACAAGAACAAGCTGAGCTTGTAATTATCTCTAAGTGATGTTTAGGCGAGAAAACTCAATAAAGCATAATGGCGGGACAAAGTAGCGTTTGAGTTAAAGCATGAACAAAAGTATGAGTTGGTGAAAGATTGTGAACAATTTGCAGATGTGTTTACAAAAGTATAGGCGGGATGTTTCTAAGAATGGAGGTGCATTAAATGCAGTTGTACGTCAACTACAGGATGCTTGACACATCGCAACTGCCCCCACTAAGGAGTTAACCTTGTACCACTATAAATAGAGAATGTTGTAGGAGTAAATGTTATCGCTTTAATTATCATTGTTATTCCAGGCATTTACTCCTTTGTCGAACTTACACAATAGTCAGCTGATCTTATCAGCGGGGCTATACAAGTTTGCTTGTAAACTTTATTCTTGTCAGGTTTACTTGTCCACAGGGTAATCTTACATTGTCATTCAACTAGTGCGATCCATAGCACTTTTTAATACTTTGATTATATCAATAAAGAGCGGAAACCATGGTTACCTAAAAAAAAGCATTACACGATTGAAAAGTTATTACTTGTGTTATCTATCTTTAGATAAGAGTTATATTTCCTTATAGATGTGTTAATTGGGACTTTCACGGTCAATATTGTTCAGAGATTGTTCCCACAAACAGTTATCAAATTAACTTATTAGAATCATGCATTCTAACTAAATAAACATTAACACATTAAACAACAACAACAAACCCAATCCCGCCTGAGCGGGGAAAGATTCACTACAACAATTTCAACTTTTGGCTAGGGAAAATATAGCTACGACTCATGTCGTAGCTAAAGTTGGCATATGGCCCACTTATTCAACATATTTTTGTGTCAGTCGTTGACTGTGTGACCCACTATTTTAGCGATGACATAAGTCCTCGCCATTATTTCCAAAATTTGCAAAATATATTTTTGTAATTTAGTCCACTTATTTGTTATTAAGTTCGCTTATTAATAAGGATAAAACCATTTTTGCTACGAAATTCGTCGTAGCTAAAATAATAACATAATTAAAATAATTTTTGTATAAAAGAAAGAATTTAAAATAAATTTAATATACATTTAAAACATTAACTTATGTAGAATTGTTAAAAAATTTAGAGAATCACAATAGCTACGACAGATGTCGTAGCTAAGATTGTCCCTCTAAAATTGTTCTTCCCTCCTCACTTTTTCGTTTCCCTCCACACATTTTTGTTTCCCTCCACACTTTTTCGTATATGTATTTGATAAAAAACCTGAATCTTAGCTACGACAATGTCATGGCTAAATTTTATAACCATTTAAAAATGTTTTACAAATTTATATATTATTCTTAAATATAATTTTAAATCAATATAAACGCGGCATGCCGACATCACATGTATGTCAATATAATTTCGACTCACACTACATCTCATGGTAAGGTTTCTCGGTTCGGTCCGGTTTCTCGGTTCGTTTAATTAAACTTGTCATTTCCAAACTTTCGAGTTGAACATGATACCGTATACTTTTTCAGGATGCACATTCATCAAGTAACACAAAAACAAACATTCCTTTAGCTAAATATTATACATACCACCTGTAGAAACACAAGCGAGATACCTTAGACCGATAATCATACGAGACTTACAAACAGACACTTAAACATAGTTTAATTCGACACAAACACTTGAATAGACACTTGTAGAAAGCTTCTAAACAAACACATTACAACGATAATAGACGCATAAACAGACACCTTTCACAGACACTTGAATAGACACTTGTAGAAGCTCTAAAAAACTCTCTCTTACAACAATAATAGACGCATAAACAGACACCTTACAATGAAGCATACAAATTACATTCCAAATGACAAACTACTCAAAACTAAGTTTTCCCATGTTGTAAACTTCATGAAGTAGTGCAGCTGAATTAAATGTGTGTTGTTCCGGATGCATATACGTTTTTACTGTTGCCTCGAGTACCTTCTATCTTTCCAAGCAAGAGCTTGCATTTTGAGCACTCTGCATTTCTTGAAGGTCTCGGGGAATAGCTTTGAGCTGTTGAAGGTCCTGGAGAATAACTTGGAGGTGTTGAAGGTCTTGGAGAATAGTTTGGAGTCGTTGAAGCTCCAGGAGAAATGACCAGTAGACGAACTCGTTCTTCTTTCCATAAAAAAATTCACATCTAAAATAATCTTTCCATGGCTGTTAAAGAGTAAAGAAATTATTTTTTAACAACTAACCAGATTATTTGTATGTTACACAAATAAAAAACATGTGATTGTTCACCTTTGATCATGGACATGCATAGTATAGTTTACCATGAGTTCTAGGTTTATATGATTCTCGCAGAACTACATCTTCGGCTCCACAACGACGCGCAAAAGCTTCATATGGCACCATCTTCATAATAATAGTGTGATATGTTAGTGGTTGTGATGGTAAGAGTGTGTGTGATCTGTTACTGGTTATGAGGATAATATCTGCTTTTATGTTGAAAAAGAGTGCTTTTGGCGGGAACTCTTGGTGCCAATTTTGTGAGGGTTATAATTAACCATGTTTAGGAGGTAGTTATGGTGGGAGTTTTTTATTAGAGTTTTTGACTCATCCGTTGAACATCTAATGTACAACGATACCATCTCGACTCATCCGTTGAAAATCTAATGTACAACGATACCATCTCAACCATCCGTTTAACATCTAATGTATAACGATACCATCTCGACTCATCTGTTAAACGTCTAATGTACAACGATACCATCTCGACTCAACCGTTGAACATCTAATGTACAATGATACCATCATGACTCATCTGTTTAACATCTCATTTATAACGATACCATCTCGACTCAACCGTTGAACATTTAACATTAGGGTTTGGTCAAAGTTAATAATGTTTTGATCAAAGTCAATAAAGATGTAGTCGTTTACTCTGCCATATTCAATAATGTTTTGGACATGTCGTTACAATAGCGAGGACCGTTATAAATATCTTTTATATCTATATTATATTAACATCATCTCTACTCATCCGTATATATCTTGTATATCAATATTATATTAACATATCATGACTCCCGTATATATAAAATCTCATGTACATCAATATAAAAAACCGAAAACCGAACCAAACATTATCGGTTTGATTTCGGTCAGTTCGGTTTGACTCGGCTCGGTTTGTCGGTTCGGTTCAGTTTTTGGTTGGTTTTGCTCAGCCCTAATCTCATGTATATCAATATTATCTTGAATTATGTATTTAACATATCTTTTAACTCAATATCATCTTGACTCATTGGTATAACATCTCATGTATATTAATATCATCTCAACTCATCCGTATAACATCTCATGTATACCAATGTCATCTCGACTCATCCTTTTGACATACCTTGTATATTAATATCAACTCGACTCATCCATTAACATATCTTGTATATCAATATCATTTTTATTTATCCGTTTAACATCTCATGTATATTAATATCATGTCAACCCATCCGTATAACATCTCAAGTATATCAATGTCATCTCGACTCATCCTTTTAACATACTTTATATATCAATATCAATTCGATTCATCCATTAGAATATCTTGTATATCAATATCATTTTGACTTATCCGTTTAACATATCATGTCTATCAATATATAAACAATATAGCCACTAAAATAAATAAAGCATACGAATTACATTATAAAATGATAAATGTATAAACATTAAAGTAGACTGATTAACACATTAAAACAAACATACAGATTAACACATTACAATAAACTTAACAGATTAATTAACACATTAAAATAAACATACGGATTACTACTCCATACGAATATTTCCATATCTTTCAAAAGATCATGAAGCATTGCAACCGACTGACGTATAACACCCCCATTTTATCAAATATAGCAGCGAAAGCTAATATGGGGTATTATTTCAAGGTACAATAGTTATAATCATAGAAAATGAATCGAAAAGAGACGTTTTTAGAAAATGAAGTTATCATTCATTTATTCATCAAAGTTTTTATAAAAGTAAGGTCCGAAAATCTAGTAACAAAAGTTTTGAATGATAACAGTTTAGCCATCTTCATGTCCGAGCCACTCCGTGCCATATGCTGCTCAATTACCTAAGATAAACATGCTAAAAAGTCAACACAATGGTTGAGTGAAATTCATAGGTTTAAGTAAAGTAGTTTGAATGCAATAGTGGGTTACGTTGTTATACACCCAAAGTTTGTAATAATTGCATGCATGTACAATTATTATAGAAATCATTATCATTGCTAAGCTCATGACACCGAAGCCTTAGGATAATAAATAATCATAAGTAATTGCCCCAGCGAGTGGTTTTGCCAAACACCCGCATAGTTATTCAAATGATGTGCTATTGTTTACCGACAGTATAGGTACACCAACGGGGAAGTCCAATCCCAAATAGATCTATTCACAACATTCGCGCTTACCCCGACGAGAAATTAACGGTTCACGATAATGGGGACTTAATGGCAAAAGTAGGTACTTAAGCAATAATGCATCAGGATAGCATACATAAAATACTTGCATTCATGTTTATAACATGTATCCCCCTTACGGGTTTATAAAACATTTGAAAGATTGAAATGCGAGGCTATGAACTCTCCTTAACAGTATAGGGAAATCTGATTGATGGCAAAAGTATATGAAATGAAAGTAACGGCTTCGTCACACAACCTGGGTAATATGTCAAGTCTTAGTTTGATTGGATATGACTTATATCAAAATGAAATGTCATATTTGATTGAATTATTATGGAATTATTGTATCACTATTCAGGCCATCATAATTCAGAGGTCATGTAGTAAACGTTTGAGGAGCCATGACACTTTAAATCGTAAATCCAGCAAACTCGTTAAAACGTATACCCAAATGAAACCTCTCACATGAAGCTCCCTAGTATCGTGATACATTAAGATTTCAAGTTCCCTTAAAAACGAGGTATATTTTTATAATTTAAAAAAATATATTATTTTATAAGTTTGCAAAATTGGCAAAATATACCCTTGAATTATAAACTTTTACAAGTTTAGTCCTTTATATATAAAGTATATACATATTAAACCTTTAACTTTGAAACTTGGCAAAACAAGTCCTTATAGTTATAACTTTAAGAAAATTACATTTTCAGCCATTGTAGTTATTAATTTCAGAAAGTTACAATATATACCCCTATGCATGGAAACTTTTACAAAACAAGTTCAAAATGCCATGCAAGCATATTTTAAGACTTCAAATGATATTTACAGGTTATGGCTTATTAATATAAGCTAAAAAAAGAAGTTTTAATATAATGAAAGTTTAGAAAAAGGATCCGTTAGCTAGAAAATCAAAAAGGGTCGTTTTTAGGGTTTTTAAAATGAAAACGCGTGGTTTCTAAGCTTCAAGCTTTTAAGACTTAATAAAATACTTATAAGATTGTTGGATAAGTTTATTAGGATAGATTATATCAATAGCTTGTGGGTTTAGTTTATAGATTTTGAGAAAACATGTTTTTAGGGTTTCATGAGTTCGGTTTGGATCAAAAGGGAAAAAAGCATGGGTTTTTGAGTTCAAAGCTTTTAACAATAGATTAAGCATGATCATATGAACATTAAAAGAGCATTGAAACAGAAATGGAGCTTATAGAACCTGAGTTTGAGCTTATGGGTTCAAAAATGGGTCGAAATGGGGACTTTTGCTTCGTACGCCAAGAATAAGGACCACGGGGCTTCAAGACTTTGTTTCTTTGCTTGTATTATTATATTGGGTCTTCTTAGAACTTCCTTTATCAGACCTTGGATTCCATTGATAGAAAGAAATGAATTTTGAAGGTGTGAGTTGAATGGAGGGGGGGTTCGTCCCTTTTATAGGCACGAATGGCCTTGGTGGCCAAGGAAACTTAAGGGCCAATGCTTGGAGCTGAAGTACATGACTCATGGAAGTTACAAGGTGACATGGAGGGGCTATGGGATGATTTAGCAAGGCTAGAGCTAGGTAGAGAGGTGTGGAGGGTGTTTGTGGTGTCGCGGCTTACAAGAGGAAGAAAGGAGGTGATGTGGCCTCTTGGAGGGCAAGCTACTCAAAAGAGGTGCTTGTAAGCTGCTTCTAAAGGAAGTAGCATGATCATGGAGGAGCTTGTGTGCTTGGTTGCATTTAAAATGGGTAGAAATTGAAGAAAAAAGGTGGCGGGTTCAAGACTAGCTCGAGTTGGGGTTTTGGTTTTTGATTTCGTGTACATTGGAGTAATAAGGATGGATTTTGAAATGTAATGTTGTACATTAAGTGTTTATAACTTAATTTGATTAGTGGTTAGGGTTAATAATGGGTAAAAACAAAGAAATGGGTCACGGGTTAAAGACTAGATCGGTTTTAAGGTTTCTTGGTTTGAATTAGGGTTTTGAGTTTAAAAACGTGTTCAAGTGATTGAAATGGAGGGAAATGTTGTTTAAAAGTTAAGCATTTCTTGCTTGTACATTGTACTTAATAGTTTGTACAAGATTTCTTAGGAAAACGGAGGTAAAACGGCTATGTCGTGCATTAATGACTTATACATTATGCTTTATAAGACTTGTACTTTATTTTGGAGTGAAAATATATTCAAATGAGATGTTATATTACTTGTACATATGTCTTGGTTGCTTGTACATTCACTTTTGAATGTGTACCTTACATGAAATTAGGGTTTAGGCATAAATGATGTTTGCTTAACATATTTATAGATAAAATTGTCATAGGTAGATTGTGTGAGCCCGTTAACTTTAGTTTGCTATGTAAACAATGTTACATAGTAGAATGTAGTAAAGCGAAAAATTTCCCTGTACAATAGGTGGTTTGTATTAATAGAATGATAGTACGTTGCATTTAATTTAATAGATGGATATTTACATTTGATTGGATTTAGACGAGTTATGGGAAAATAGACGAGGATATTTGGCACGAATTTCATCTTCGCATTCTCATGTAAGTACTGGTCCTCTTTTAGAGTTCCATCGTACTTTGACTATGGGAATGTGACTTTGTTTTAGTCGCTTGACTTCACGATCCATAATTTCCACTGGTTCTTCTACAAAATTGAGTTTGTCATCGAGTTGAAGTTCTTTCATTGGAATGACGAGAGATTTGTCAGATAAGCATTTCTTTAAATTAGAAATGTGGAAAGTATTGTAGACATTACTCAGTTCTTTAGGAAGCTCAAGTTTATATGCCACTGGACCAATCCGTTCAAGGATTTTGAATGGTCCAATGTATCAGGGATTAAGCTTTCCCCGTTTACCAAAATGAATGATACCTCTTCGAGGTGATACTTTTAACATAACACGATCTCCAACTTGGAATTCTAAAGGCTTTCGTCTGATATTGGCGTAACTTCTTTGCTGATTTCTTGCAGCTCGCAAGTGTTGAAAAATTTGTACTGTCTTTTCTATGGTTTCATGGACTATTTCTGGTCCTATGAGTTGAACATCACCAACTTCGGCCTAACAAACAGGTGATCTGCGCTTTCGACCATACAGTGCTTCAAGCGGTGCTACCTTAATACTGGCATGATAACTGTTATTGTAGGAAAATTCTACCAATGGTAAATGTTTTTCCCGTCCTTTTCCAAAGTCTATGACACAAGCTTGAAGCATGTCTTCGAGTGTTTGGATGGTTCTTTCACTTTGTCCATCAATTTTAGGATGATATGTCATACTCATGTCTAATTGAGTACCTAAAGCACTTTGCAATGATTTCCAGAATCTAGATGTGAAATGACTGTCACGATCCGAGATTATTGATATTGGCACACCATGCCGAGAGACTATTTCTTTGATGTATAACCTTGTAAGAGTTTCCATACTATCTGTCGCTCGGGTAGGTATGAAATGTGTGGATTTTCTAAGACGATCAACATTGACCCAAATGGTATCATGTCCGTTTAATGTTTTGGGAAGTTTTGTAATGAAATCCATTGTTATTCTTTCCCATTTCCACATAGGAATTTTGGGCTGTACCAGTAAGCCGGAGGGCTTTTGACATTCAGCCTTAACTCTAGAACATGTAAAACATTTGCCAACATATTCTATGATGATTGCCTTCATGTTAGACCACCAATAGAGTTTCTTTAGGTCTTGGTACATTTTGTCGGATCCTGGGTGAATAAAATATTTGGATTTATGACTCATGCTTGATTAAGTATCGTAAACCACCAAAGAGTGGTAACAAACTTCGATTCTTGATACAACGAGTTCCATCAGGATGAATTTCAAATGATTTGTCCATTCCTCATAGGTTTTCGGCTTTGATGTTTTCTTCTTTAATCGCTTCGGTTTGAGCTTCGAGGATTTGAGTTGGTAATTTTGGATGAATGGTCATGATTAATGATCTAATTCGGAGTGGTTCTTTCCTACTCAAGGCATTTGCTACAACATTTGCCTTTCCAAGATGATAGCGAATCTCACAATCGTAATCTGCGAGTAATTCTAGCCAACGACGTTGCCTCATGTTTAATTCTTTTTGATGAAGAATATGTTGAAGGCTTTTGTGATCTGCGAAAACTATACACTTTGTACCGTATAGATAATGTCTCTAGATTTTAAGAGCAAATACAACTACTCCTAATTCGAGATCATGAGTGGTATAGTTTTCTTCGTGAGGCTTGAGCTGTCAGGATGCATATGCAATGACTTTTTCTTTTTTGCATTAGTACTGCTCCCAGACCTTGAAGAGATGCATCACAGTAAACGACAAAGTCATCGTTTCCTTCTGGTAATGCTAAGATAGGAGCTTCATAAAGTTTTTGTTTAAGTAATTGGAAAGCCGTCTCTTGATCTTTTTCCCAGATACACTTCTTGTTTTTTTGGGTTAATTTGGTCAAAGGCTTTGCAATTTTTGAGAAACCTTGGATTAATCTTCGGTAATAGCCGACGAGTCCTAAGAATTGACAAACTTATGTGGGTGTAGTGGGAGATGTCCAGTTCTTAACTGCTTCAATCTTGGAGGGGTAAATATGAAGTCCTTGACTATCGATTAAATGTCCAAGAAATTGTACCATGTGGATCTAAAAATTACACTTGGAGAACTTGGCATAGAGTTTTTCTTTTCTAGGCAATTCTAAGATTACTCTCAGATGATTGGCGTGTTCGTCTCTGTTACGCGAGTAGATGAGAATATCATCTATAAACACTATCACGAATTTATCCAAGTATGGTTTACACACACGGTTCTTGAGATCCATGAATACCGCAGGTGCGTTAGTTAAACCAAATGGCATAACTTGAAATTCATAGTGTCCGTATCTTGTTTTGAAAGCAGTTTTAGGAATATCTTCGTCCCTTACTCTCAGTTGATGATAACCTGATCTTAGGTCAATTTTTGAGTAAACGCTTGAACCTTGAAGTTGATCGAATAAGTCATCGATTCTAGGTAATGGGTAATGATTCTTTATAGTAAGTTTGTTCAACTCTCGGTAATCGATACACATTATGAAAGATCCTTCTTTCTTTTTGACAAATATGACAGGAGCTCCTCTGGGTGAAGTGCTTGGTTAAATAAAACCTCGATCTGATAATTCTTGAAGTTGATTAGATAGTTCATGCATTTCTGAAGGAGCTAATCTATAAGGTGCTCGAGTAACAGGTGATGCTCTGGGGATTAGATCGATTTAGAATTCTACTTGGCGAATGGGAGGGAGGCCAGGTAGATTTTCAGGAAAAACTTCTGGGAATTCTCTAACTACGGGGATATCTTCTAATCCTTTCTCGTCTGACTTCTTCTTTTCTGTAACTTGGATCATGAAAGCTTAGCATCCTTGGGATATGTATCATTCGGATTTTATACAGGATATGAGACTTAGTCGGGTTTTGCTTCGGTCACCACGAATGATCAAAGTCTCACCATCGATAGGAATGTGAACGACTTTCTCGTCACAGAGAATTTTGGAATGATATTTAGACAACTGGTCCATACCGATGACAACGTCGAAACTACCGAGTTTAATCGGCATGAGGTCGATTTTGAAAGATTGATTTAACAAAGTTAGGGTGCAACCCTGGATAACAGTGTTGGTGCGTACTAAGTTTTCGTTAGCCATTTCGATATCGTAAAAAGTATCTATTGTAATAGGCGGGATATTTAGCATAGAAGCAAGAGATATAGATATGAAGCTTTTATCGGCTCCGGAATTAAATAACATTCTAGCTAGATGCTGGTTTAGAAGAAACATACCCATAACTACGTTCGGGTCTTGAGGAACATTTTTTATCTCTTAGTAGGTAAGCTCTTCCCTAGGCATTAATGTTGCTTTTTAGCATTGGTTTGTATAATGTCCTTTTTCACCAAAGGCATGACAAATAACTGTCACTGGTAGCTAATTACTTCCAGTGGCTAGCCTTTTGTTTCGACAATTCTTGGTCAAATGGCCCACCTTGTTGCAAATATTACACTTAACAGTACAAGGTCCGGTGTGATGGAGATTACATCTTTTACACAATGGGAGACTTCTGGCATACTTATTGTTCTCAGCAGGAGTGGCAGCATAAGCTTTAACAGCTTCTTGCCTTTGATTTTGTTGTGGTTGGTGATTATTGTAGTGGTTGTTGGTATTACGGTAGTTGTTGTTGCGGTAGTTGTTGTTGTTGTTGAAAGTTCTTCTGTCGTCAAACTTTCGCTTGTGGTCACTTGATGATTGTACCGGAATATGTTTTGTTACCTGGTCCATTAGCCTTTGGGCTATGTTAATGGCTTCCTCTAAAGTTTAAGGCTTCGAGGCGGTAACATTCCCTTCAATACTTCTAGGCAACCCTCCGATGAAGGCTTCTAAGAGTTTTTCAGTGTTTGGTACCATGTTCGGGCATATGACTGCTAGTTCTTGGAATCTTCTAACGTAAGGTTTAAGATCATTACCCTTTACAGTCAGATTGTAGAATTCATCTTCCATCTTTCTGACTTCAGTTCGAGGACAATATTTGTTTGTCAAGAGTCGTTTCAACTCAGTCCAGGTGATTTGATAGGCTTGATATACTCCCATAGGTTGGGCGTATGCATTCCACCAGGATATAGCATCATCAGTAAGAGTACCGATAGCAAATGTTACTTTGTTTTCTTCAGCACACTTGCTTCGAGAGAATATTGATTCAGTTCGTTCAAACCAACAAATAAGGCCGACTGATCCTTCCATACCATTAAAGTAGAAAAGTTGACAGCTTATGAATTCTTTGTATTTTCCCGTTTTTGCTACAGGAGTTCCAGTAGGACCGGTGTTCCTGTTGGGATTACTAATACCTGCCATTGTTGCAGCTTGTACTTCCAGAGCCATAGTGACACTGTCAGCAACTAGTTTTCTAATGGCATCTTGAGTCATGGCCGGTGTATCAGATGTTGACGTCCTTTTAGGAGGCATTCTATCAACATATGACAACATGAAATAAGAATAGTGTCACAAGTTTTACAATGTTATGCTTAAGATAAAATGCTTAAAATGCAATACTTAAGATTATTTTTTGAACTTTAAGCATTTTAGTAATGGTGATATCAAAATCATAAATACTAACAAAGTCAGATGTTCGTTAGTATTATTTTCTAGAGGTTGCGGTATGATTATGATGAAGATGATGATATAGGATAAATGATGAATGAATCGGTATTAACAAAGTAGAACGGGATTTTCATTTATATTAAGAACAACTTGCCTTAGTACTATACATAGTCAAGATTTAACAAGTGTTTTTATTTATACCACACATCCCCTTGGCTAGGTTCTAACAAAGCTATAACTAAGATTTAACTTAATAGTCCGAGGGTCCTTCTTGGTTGATCTTGAGTTCATTGATGGCATTTAGAAGATTTTCCTTATCTTCTTGGTGATGGATTTGGATATCGTTGATGATGTGTTCTAGGTCAGTAATTCTAAAGCGAGCTAGAGAAATTTTGTGGTTATTTCCCATCTGCTTCTTTTGGAGTTTGGAAATTTGAGCACGAGCTTGTTGGAGTTCAGCTTCCAAATTATCAAAGTCTTGTTGGATAATCACACGACCTTTTCCAAGCCCTTCGATTTTATCTTCTATGTATTCAATACGATCAAGAGAGATTTCATCGAGATGATTCATAATTTCCTCGATTTGTTCCTTATGACGTTCTATACTTGTCTTTTGGGAGCTTTCTCCTATCTCAAAATCTTGAGGTAGGGTAGAGGTAGATGAGGATGATTGATCACAACCTCGTTTCTTTGATGGTAGTAGTTCCTCAGGAAGAAAGAATTCTTAAGGATTTAGCATTGATGTTTGAGGTATGATAGTTGGAGGCGGGATAGGTGAGTTTTTAGTATAGAATGTTTGCAAAACTTTCATGTAAGGATCATCATGAAAGAGTAAAAGAGTTGGTGAAGCTAGTGGAACTACACCAAATGAGTTTGAAGAACTAGAATAGGTTTTTCCCGGTGAGGCTGGGAAATAATCTGGGGAAGCCGAGAGAGAGTTTGGAAAATTTGAGGAAAAGGCATCCTCAATATTGGAAGTAGGATGGTTGGGGGAAGACATCGTTCTGTTAACAACCCAGTAGTAAATAACATAAGTTATTTATTTATAATAGTAGTATAATAGTTATGTATCTTTACATACTATTCCGAAAGATGTAGCAGCACGGAGGACTTTCTTGGATGGCAAAACAAAAGTAGATATAGTTAAGGTTTTTGACCTTATTCTCTATAACCGTGGCTCTTGATACCAATCTATAACACCCCCATTTTATCAAATATAGCAGCGGACGCTAATCTAGGGTATTATTTCAAGGTACAATAGTCATAATCATAGAAAACGAATCGAAAAGAGACATTTTTGGAAAATGAAGTTATCATTCATTTATTCATCAGAGTTTTTACAAAAGTGAGGTCCCAAAATATAGTAACAAATGTTTTGAATGATAAAAGTTTAGCCATCTTCATGTCCGAGCCACTCCGCGCCATATGCAGCTGAATTACCTAAGATAAACATGCTAAAAGTCAACATAATGGTTGAGTGAAATTCATAGTTTTAAGTAAAGTAGTTTGAATGCAATAGTGAGTTACGTTGTTATACACCCAAAGTTTGTAATAATTTCATGCATGTATAATTATTACAGAAATCATTATCATTTCTAAGCTCATGACACCGAAGCCTTAGGATAATAAATAATCACAAGTAATTGCCCTAACGGGTGGTTTTGCCAAACACCCGCATAGTTATTCAAATGATGTGCTATTAGTTACCGACAGTATAGGTACACCAACAGGGAACTATAATCCCAAATTAGTCTATACACAACATTCACGCTTACCTTGCCGAGTAATTAACGGTGGTGATAATGGGGACTTAATGGCAAAAGTAGGTACTTAAGCAATAATGCATTAGGACAGCATATAGAAAATACTTGCATTCATGTTTATAGCATGTATCCCCCTCGCGGGTTTATAAAACATTTGAAAGATTGAAATGCGAGGCTAGGAACTCACCTTAACAGTATAGGGAAATCTGATTGATGGCAAAAGTATATGAAATGAAAGTAACGGCTTTGTCACATAACCTGCGTAATATGTCAAGTCTTAGTTTGATTGGATATGACTTATATCAAAATGAAATGTAATATTTGATTGAATTATTATGGAACTATTGTATCACTGTTCGGGCCAACATAATTCAGAGGTCATGTAGTAAACGTTTGAGGAGCCAGGACACTTTAAATCGTAAATCCAGCAAACTCGTCAAAACGTATACCGAAATGAAACCCCTCACATGAAGCTCCCTAGTATCGTGACACATTAAGATTTCAAGTTCCCTTAAAAACTAGATATATTTTTATAATTTAATAAAAATATATTATTTTATAAGTTTGCAAAATTGGCAAAATATACCCTTGAATTACAAACTTTTACAAGTTTAGTCCTTTATATAGAAAGTATATACATATTAAACCTTTAACTTTGAAACTTGGCAAAACAAGTCCTTATAGTTATAACTTTAAGAAAATGACATTTTTAGCCTTTCTAGTTATTAATTTCCGAAAGTTACTATTTATACCCCTTGCATGGAATACTTTTGAAAAACAAGTCCAAAATGTCATGCAAGCTTATTTTAATATTACAAATGATATTTGTAGGTTTTAGCTTATTAGTATAAGCTAAAATAATAGGTTTTAACGTAACAAAAGTTTAGAAAAGGATCCGTTATCTA
>BQNB010009838.1:17567-85668 GCA_026074375.1 Tanacetum coccineum
AATAAAGCGAAAAATTTCCCTGAATAAAGGTGGTTTGTATTAATAGAATGATAGTACATTGCATCTAATTTAATAGATGGATATTTATATTGATGAAAATTGCAAATTTAAATCGCAAATTTGAATTTGTTCTTAAATCAAAAATCTAAATCGCAAATTTGATTTTGTTCTTAAATCAAAAATCTAAATCGCAAATTTGAATTTGTTCTTAAATCACAAATCACAAATTTCTTCTTGAATCACATATTCACAAAATCTTAAATCACAAAAAAATTGAAAATTTGGGTAGCATAACGTTTAAATCACAAGCATCAAAAACCGCATGATTAATATTTTAAATCGCATGGTTATATCGCCAAATCTTTTAAGCCGCAAGAATTTGATTTTGCAAGATTTCTTAAATCACAAATTTATTTCGCAAAACTTAAACCTCAAAATTCTTTCCTTGGATTCATAAACTATTAAATAATAAATTGGCAAGGTTTCAAAATAGTACAGCTATACTATTTTGTTCAAGTTTTTTATTTCGCAAAATGTTAAGTTACACAACCTTGCACAATCTACGTGATTGGTTAGATCGGTTAGATTAATTGTGTAACCCTCTTTTTTCGATCCACAAGATATAACAAAGAGTAAATCGCAAACCTTTTGAAAAGACTTAAATCGCAGATAAAGACTTGTTAAATCGCAAATTATAAAAGAACTCTAGATCGCAAATGAACATGTGGAAACTAGAAAGGGGGTTGAATGGTTTACACGTTTGTTTTACGTTTTAAAACTTTACTTTTAAAAATGTTTAGATCCGAGTTATATGTTTAACCAATTCACAATATGAACAAACAATAACTATCTAAACTAAAACTAGATAACTACAATAATAATGTAAAGAGATAAGGAAAGAAACAACCAAACCAAGACACCAAGATTTTTATTGTTTGGCTACGAAGCACCTCTTCGCCCTACTCCAATCCCGAGTATCGACTCGAGATTTCACTATGTCAACCAAGCTCGCTTATGTTATTTTTTCTGACACTTAAGCTCAATGTCGTAGTCCTAATCTTAGCTAGAACCAATCTACCACTTCACGATATATACACACTCACAACGATTCATTATCACTATCAGTATCTACACATTAATCTATCACACAAAATATACAACAAGATAAATCAATAGAGAGTTTTGGTACTTAGACGAAAAGAGGAGATGATCCTTTAATTAATCACTTTGTTTTGTGAATACGAGTGTTTCGCTTCTCTTGCACTTTGACATGACAGGAAGAGATTGAGAGAAGTTAAGAGATTAGATCACTTGGAAACAAGATCGGAGTATGTTAGCTGATCAGTAGTTTTAGTGTAGAGAAGAAGTTTTTATGAGAGAGAAAAGAAGAGACCTGAATAAATTCATGCAAAGAGGTTTATTATTTTCAGCAAGGGTGAACCAGTAGTGAGTATTTATAGACAGTAGAAATTTTAACGGTAATGGCGGCAGTCTTGGCGGTCCCATATATATAACGGGGCCGGCCAGCTATAAGGGGAATGGCGCCAGATAGACTCCTGCTCCTTGTTTTTCTTTTATGAGGAAGGTTGTATCTGTATTGATAGCTTTCCGTTTTGGGGGTGGAAAATTTAAATTTTCAATTTTAAAGTTTTAGTTTATAAACGTTTTGTTAATTAGAAAATATTTGTGTATATTAATTTTGTGTAAAATCTTTGTAAAAAATGTAATGGATAAGGGAAAAATATTTTTTTGATCACTAATATGCATTAGTTGATTTTGTTTTATCTATACCTTAACGTGCTATCACTATTCTGAGAAATGAAATTTCACACTTAAATATTTGTGATATCGTTTATTTTTATCGTAAAATGTTTTTACATTTGTTATATCAGACAACGTTGAAGAGGTCAAACATATAACAATCTCCCCCTTTTTGATGATGACGCAAACTTATAAAACTCATTTTAAATAAAATTAATGGGTTTTCCAATTTATTAATGAGAGTTTAGTTCCATTTCTCCCCCTTTTTGTTCTGAAATTCAAAAAGGAAATGATTTCGTCAGTGATTGCGTTTGGAAAGAAGAATATCGGGTGACGATATCAAGACTCCCCCTTGATGTGAGCTCCCCCTTGTTCGGGGCACCAAGGGATCGATCTTACGAAGTTTGTTTGCTACAAAACAAAGTTAGAAGTCCAAGTGCAAGACAAATATCTCATAAATATAACACCATAGTTATGCATGCATTTCAACCATAAAGAAATTTCATTCTGAACATTAGTAAGGTCAATTCCATAGTAGTCATGATATTACAAGAATAATTCGGTAAACATAATTCAGGACATGTAAAGTCATAATTAAATATGTTAATCTTGAATTATAGTAGATGACAAATCAAAAGTTGGTCGTTCAGGATTTTTGGGTAGCGTTAAACTCATGCTGAGAATGGTGAGGTTGGTAGAACGGCATGGTTTTTGGAGATAGTTCTGGCGTTTATAGATGGTATAAGACGGGTGAGTGAAGAAAGTGAATGAAAGTTGATTTCACGTTCTCTAAGAAGGAGAATGGTTTCTTAGAGTATCGCACAATGACTATAATGCTTCGAGTGAAAGTTCAACTGGAACACATGAGGATGGTGGATAGATTTGTTGAGTAGGTGGGAAGGTGGTGGTGCATTGATGTAGCAATGGGGGGGATGGATTTATTATGTTGATTCAAGATGGTGGAGATGTTGTGGATGTTGGATGTATCATTGTCATCTTCTTTAAAGGATTGTAATATTGGTGGTGAAGGAGATTGTTGGTTAGACTCTTGGAGGGAAAAGAGGGGGAGGGGAGCGTGCGTTATTTTGGAAGGAGGTGAATGATTTCTGGATGTTTGTGTTTTGCGTTTCCTTAACTTGTTTAACCAATAATTCTTGCGTTTTCTAGCAGACATAGTTGGAAATGGTGGTTTGAGCAAGACATTGATAAATAGAAGTGAGATTTGAGGAGATGTAAGATGATGGTTGAAGTTAGTATGTTGGGTGATTAAATAGTGAGAAGATTGATGAAATGGCAATGCTTGGTTTAGGTGTGAAGAAGGTGAAGTTGTTATTGGACTTTTAGTGTCACAAATATGGTTTAGCCAATCTGGGAAATGCCAGCTTAAGGCTATAGATAGAGAGGTCAATGATACAGAAAAAGAGGCAAATTCAAAAGAATTCGTTCCCTCCTGTAGGCGGTCCCATAATGTCTGGCGGTCCCAAATATATTGGGGGCCGCCTGGTAGTTATGGGGGGCATTTTCTAGAGAAGATGAAATTTTTCCAGATTTTACTTTTCTTAAGTCCAGTGATTTTGGCATCTACTCAATTTAAAAAAATCAAGTAATATAAGCAAGAATATATGATTCTAAACTAATCACACAAATCATTTAGCAAATATGAGAATTATACGCATATAATGATCATATAATTAGGTAATCATGCAAAGTATTAGTAAGATGATAAAATTTGAAAAGATCATCTTAGTACTTTGAAAGGATGTCCTAATAGAAAGATTAAAGAAGTTATAATATTCTTAATAAATATAGATATAAATAAATGTCTTCAAAAACATGATAAACATGTTTACTTGCGTTTCCCCTTCATCATGTTCTTGATGGCTTGTCCAATTGACCTTAACCCTTCCCGGTGAGCTTCTCTTTGTTGAGTTTGGACATTTATGGTTTCGGAGAGATAGGTGTTTAAGTTGTGACTTTCATGAGGAGGGTTTTGAATGACTCTAGGGATAACATTAGATGAAGAAGAGACATTTTGGGAAGGTGAAGAGGACGAGTTGGAATGAAATGATTCATCATCATTTTCATCAACTATGGCGTCTAGTGGAAGAGATGAAGAAGGATGATTTTGAGTGGTGGAGGAGGAGCTAGCATTTGACTCACGAGGTCTTTTCTTGCCTCGATCCGCTCGCGTCTTTCGCTCATAATGAGGAGCGAGCGGATGCATGGCTCGATCATGTGCGAGGTAATGATCGAATGCTAGCTCAGGAGAGATGGACACAATATGCTTGAACAATCTAGTCAAAAGCATTCCATAAGGTAAAAGTTCCTTTGGTTTGTTTTGAGTCTTTTCCATTCTTTTGAGAATGAAAAATGCTAGATTGTAAGGAGTAGAGGTCTCAATGCAATAAAGCATGTGACAAAGACAAGCGGAGACATGATCCTTATGTCCTCCTAGACAAATGGCGTTTTCACGAATAATGTCAACCCAAGGTTTCATATGAGTATGAATCTCTCGGGTTAGGATTTCGTTATCACCTACGACAATGGTTTTCTTATTTTTGGTACGAGTTTCTTGACCTTGTCGAGGAATTTGAATAAAAGACTTGATGACACTTGGAGAGGGAGGAGTGGTCTTATAACGACCTTTACTCGGAACACTTATTGACAAGTGGTCGAGTGACCACATGTCGGTGTGAGAGGCTTGACCTTTGAAGGGGATTTTTAGGATTTGACCGAATTCCTCAAGAGTGAGGGAGAATGACTTGTTTTGAATGACAAAGTTGACGACAAACTAACCTTCGAAATTATAGGTAAAAGTAAGTTGACTATAGAACTCGAGAACAAAGCGAGGTACAATTTGTTCGTTAATGTTTAACAAACAATCAAAACCGATTGACTCGAACTTAGCACTAATATGACTCATATTTTCAAAATTTTAACTCACAACCCTTCCCTCATGAAAGTATCATTTTTCAAGATTTGCCATTAAGGGTTGATTAAATTCACTTGAAATGAGGGGTATGTAATTTCGTGTCTTTTGATGATTAAGTCCGGTAACTCGAGGCATTGTTACCTAAAATGACACAAACAAAATCATATTTTAAAACAAAAACAAAACAATACATAAAAAAAAAACAAAAACTTAAATAAAATTTTATTTAATTTCTTATACATGTATTGAAGTATTAAACTTGAGTCCAGTGTGTGCCTAAATGTAACAAAAGTTGAGTAACATTAACTCGACCTAACATAAAACCTAAGAGTTTAATCCAACGCTCCTTAAATTGATTTTGCTCATCAAAAGAAGGTCGAAAAATACATATTGAATTATGTAACTCGAAATTAATTCATGAATCATTATGCATGTGTTATGAAAAACAATTTTTGTCATGGATTAACAATGCACAACAAAATTTTATTATTGGGTTCCTAACGTGAGTGATTTGAAAATAAAATTGGGGTTTTGGTTCAAAATCAATTTTCTCAACACATTCACAAAATGTAGCAAATCCTAATCTATGAAGGCATATGTAGATATACATTGTATCCTAGTTGTCTTAATTATACAAAATTGAAAGAAAACATAAAAATCCCCAATTTCAATTTTTGGTGTTCATCATGAACCCTAGACTCAAATTGAAAGAAAATAGATGAAATGACTTACAATTGATGATCTTTGTGATATTATGATTGTGGATTATTAGTGTTGATTTGATCTCAATTGATGTTTTAAATGGTTGATTTGAGTTTTGGTGTTTTTAAGTCATGATTCGTCAATGGGGTATAAAATCAGATAAAGGAGTGTTTTGTTTTTGTGTTGTGGGTGAGGTGAGAGAGAATTTTTTGTTTAAGGTGTCCATATTTAATGTACTCTGATGGGTCGGTCCCCATATCACCTGAGCGTCCAAAATATGAAGTTTGGGGTCCACCTATATGGGGCCGCCGTCAGTAAAGGGTATTGGACTTGAGTTTTTGACGAAAATTTAACAAAGAGAAGTGACATTTTAATTTGTATTTCGCGAATTAAAAATGCTTAAAGTACTTCGGATGAAGTATTCAAGTTGTCATGACACGGAATGGAACACGGACTAGAATCGAAACTAGAAGAAGGAGAAGCGGATGCATAAGGATAATGGAATGTGTTCCATCATTCATAAACCAAGACGTGGATAGTTAAATGATTCACGTTTAAGGGGTTTAGTAAGAATGTCGACGATGTTGTCGACGGACGACACTTTTTCGATTGAGATATGTCCTTTATGGACATTATCATGAAGAAAGGTGGTGTCGTATTTCGATGTTTTGGAATGAGAATGTTGCACCGGGTTTTTGCTAAAGTCAATCGCGCCTTTGTTGTCGCACATGATGGGAACATCGTCGAGTCGTACGTCGTAGTCGATAAGATCTTGTTTCATCCATAGTGCTTGTTGACATGCCTTTCCGGCGCTTACGTATTCGGCTTCGGTAGTGGATATAGCAAGAGCGGTTTGTTTCTTCGAGAACCAAGATGTCAAACAACATCCCACGAACGTACAAATACCGCTAGTGCTCTTTCGGTCCACATAATCTCCCACATGATCAGAGTCGGCATATACTACGGTTTCTATGTCGGTCCCCTTAGGATACCATAATCCTAAAGTGCGTAGTGGCTTAATTATCGAAGATAAGCTTAACGCTTGCAAGGGGAAGGTTTTTGGGTGACTTACAATTGATGATGTTTGTGATGTTAAGGATGATTATTAGTGATGATTTGAACTTCAATTAGTGTTTTGGTGGTTGATTTTGAGTTTTGGGTTGTTTTGGTTCGTGTTCGTCGCACCAGCAGGAAGAAGGGGGTGTTTGTTTTTCAGTTTTGAAATTTTTTTGACTGAGTATAGATTTTGGTGTCTGCTGGTAGCGGTCCCATATCGATCAGGGGGTCGCCTGAAAAAGGTTTGAGGCCGCCTGAGATATAAGGGCCGCCCATATTATAAAACTTTTAGACTTTTCAATTTTAACATGAATTTACTAGAAAGAGTGACTAATTAATTTGCATTTCGAGAATTAAAAATATCTAACTAGCGTCGGATGAAGCAGTTAAATTGTCACGACGCGAAATGGAACGCGGACTAGAATCGAGACAGAAGAAAGAGAAGTGAACTAACATTATTTATGGAATGTGTTCCATCATTCCTAAACCAAGACGTAGGTAGTTAAACGATTCACGTTTAAGGGGTTTCGTAAGAATGTCGGCGATGTTGTCAACGGATGGAACTTTTTCGATTGAGATATGTCCTTTCTGGACATTATCACGAAGAAAGTGATGACGAATTTTGATATGTTTGGTACAAGAATGTTGCACCGTGTTTTTGCTAAGGTCAATCATGCCTTTATTGTCGCACATGATTGTGACGTCGTCGAGTCGAACGTCGTAGTCGATAAGAGCTTGTTTCATCTATAGTGCTTGTTGACATGCCTTTTCGACACTTACGTATTCGGCTTCGGTAGTGGATATAGTAAGAGCGGTTTGTTTCTTCGAGAACCAAGATGTCAAACAACATCCCACAAACGTACAAATACCGCTAGTGATCTTTCGGTCCACATAATCTCCCGCATGATCAGATTCGGCATATACTACTGTTTCTATGCTGGTCCCCTTAGGATACCATAATCCTAAGTGCGTAGTGCCTTTAATGTATCGGAAGATACGCTTAACCACTTCAAGGTGAGAGGTTTTGGGAGCCTCTTAGAAGCGGGAACAAAGGCAGATATTAAACATGATATCGGGCCTACTTGCCGTTAGGTATAATAAACTACATATCATGCCTTGATACTTGGTTCTATCTACCGACTCACACTCTTCGTCTTTCATGATTTGGTATCGGAGGACATGGGGGTTTTCATTGGTTTAGATTCTTCTAAGCCAAATTTCTTAAGCATTTCTTTAAAATATTTATTAGATTGATTAAGAATATACATCTTCCTTTGTTTAATTTTAATCGTAAGGAAAAGTTAAGTTCACCATCATGCCATCTCAAACTCGTCCAACATGATTTTGGGCAAATTTCATCACACATGTCTTGACAAGTCAAACCGAATATAATGTCATCGACATATATTTGAACAATGGGAGATTTGAACTTTCTCTAGTACAAAGAGAGTTAACATACCATTCCATTTTTATATTCAGTTTAGTAAGAAGGCTTTTAAAAATGTATCATAACCAAGCTTTGGGTGCTTGTCTAAGACCATATAAAGCATTCATTAATTTAATAAACATGATCCGTTTTACAAAATCAATAAATCTCGGAGGTTGTGCCACGTAAACCTCCTCATTAATAAAACAAGTTTTTTAGTTCAGAATGCACTTTTTATTTATTACATCCATTTGGAATATTTAAAATATAATAGGCGCAAGCATAGGCTAATAAATCCCTAATAGATTCAAGTCTAGCAACCCCGGATGCATACGTTTCATCATAAATGAATGCCCTCTGTTGGGTGTAGCCTGACAACTAACATACCTTAGTTCGAGAAACAATACAGTTCTCGCTAACTTATTATCTAAATACCCGCGCTAGGTTTCCTAATGCTTTTCATATTCCTAGGTTGAAGAACTAACTCCCATAAAACTCGTTAGGCAACGAATTGATTTAATTCTTCTTGCATAGTGACTATCCAACTTTCATCCGTTAACGCTTCATTCACATTCTTAGGTTCTATAGTTGATATAAAACAAAAGAAGTTACTTTGATTTTGGGCCTAACATTTGTTTACCTAAGGGTTCTTTGGTTAAGGTTTCCTATGACATTTTCTAATGTTGGTTTTCCGAGAGTTCCTTAATGTAGATTATTTCACAACCTCTAAGTTCATCTACAATGTTGTTCTCTAGGTTTTTCTTTTTGGTGACCTACTTGCTTCTTCTCATCTATGTCTCATCCACAAGTGTGATGTTCTTAGAAGTGTAAATTTTTCATCAATGGCATGTAAGTGATATCTTCGAATTTCCTAGTGTGTTATGTTAGGATGATGTAGGCTTTACTATTATTACGAATAAACCTAAAATATGCCACCTTCGTATGACTTTTAGGAGCATACTTGGTAAGGTAGTCTTTTGTGTTCAAAATGAAGCACTTGCTTCCAAAGACTCTAAAATAATCTAACGTTAGGTTTTCTACCTCTTAGAGATTCATAAAGTGTTTTTTTTCCTAGAATGGCATCTAAATGATAATTCGTTGAGAATGATTGTAGAATACTAGGCGTTACACCAAAACTTTTGTGGTAACGATTGCTCATTCAACATAGTCCTACTCATTTCTTGAAGTGTCCTATTTTTCCTTTCGACCACGCCATTTGATTGAGGAGTGCGTGGAGCCAAGAAGTTATGTGTAATACCATTGGCATTACAAAACTCTCCAAATTGCACCTCATTATCAAATTCTCTACCGTGGTCGGTTCTTATTGACACTATTGAACAACCTAATTGGTTTTGGATTTTCCTACTAAATATTTTGAATTGATCGAAAGCTTTGGTTTTATCCTTAAGAAATCTAGTCCAAGTATACCTAGAGTAGTCATCTACTATGACTAGGGTGTAACGGTTTCCTCCGTAACTCCGTACGGCGGATGGACCGAAGAGATCCATATGGAGAAGTTCTAAGCATCTAGTCGTTGAGACTACATTCTTAGCTTTGTGACTAGCGTGAGCTTGTTTTCCTATTTTGCAAGCATCACAAAAGTGTTGATCAAACTTAAGCTTAGGTAAGTTTCTAACTAAATCTTTAGAGGCCAACGATTGAATGAGACGCACATTTGCGTGTCCTAATCTCATATGCCACAAGGTGGAATTTTCATCAATCGTTGTTAGACAAATTTGATCCTTTGGCTTATTTCCTAATTTCATCACATATAAGCCTTTCTTCCTAATACCTCTACCTATAACTTTACCGTCCTTAGTTATTTCACTATCATGAGAAATTTATTCTACACTTATTGTCATATATTTGTTCTATACTTAGCAAATTAAATCCTAAGTTATCAACATGTTCTACATTATCTATTTTGAGAGAGTCCTTAGAAATCGTACCTTTGCCAATGATGTTACCGCGAAGATTACTACCAAAAATGACGTTACCTCCATTGTATGCCTTGTAAGTGGAGAAGAGCTTTCAGTTGCCCGTCATATGTTTAGAGCATCCGCTATCCTTGATCCATTCGTCGGGCTCCAAGTCGACTCCAAGGCATATCTCACTTGATGCATGAGCTACAAGACACGTTTCATTTTTGACCTTCTCATCATCTTCTTCACCGCTATCGCTCCAAGAGCCTCCGACAAAAGCTCTTTGGTTCTTATCTTTCGGTGGTTTTGGACATTCTCCAATAAGATGATTTGGATCGCCACATCTAAAGCATTTTCTCTCACTTTTACCGTTCTTGTCATCACGACTTCTTTGGAGCGTCTTTTTGTCGTTCCGAGGTTGTCTCACGAATCTACCTCTTCTTTTAAAGAACTTCTTGAAGTCTCTTATCGTCATGGCGTACTCTTCGTCTTCACTACCGGAAGTCGAACACTCTTCATCACTAGATTCTTTCTTAGCCTTTAAAGCAATAGATTTCCTTTCAACTTTTGCTTTGACTATTTTAGAATCTTTCTTGATGATCATTTCGTGAACTTTGAGGTTCCCGATAAGTTCATCAAGAGATAGTGACGTTAAGTCTTTTGACTCTTCAATCGCCGTGACCTTTGCTCTCCATTTGGGATGTAGAACTCTAAGAAACTTCATTACGTAGTTCTTACCAGAATAACCTTTATCAAGAGCTTTAAGACTAGTAATAATAGTATTAAATCTAGCAAAAGCACTATCTATAGATTCGTCTTCGGAAATGACGAATTGTTCATATTGTTGAACCAAAAGGTCGATCTTATTATCTTTGACTTGGCTATTACCTTGATGGGTGATTAACAATGTTTTCCAAATTTCTTTTGCCGTGTTACACATGAAAATTCTTTCATATTCTTTTCTTGGCAAAGCATTGTAAATAACCATTTTGGCTTCATTATTTTTTGCAAGCCTTCTTTTAAGATCATCGGTTTGTTTTTCAAAAGGGACAACCTCATCAAGTTTGGTTTTCGGATTTTGAATAATAGGTTGAAAATCACCGTTAGTAATGACATGCCAAATATCTAGATCTTTTGATTTAACATATGTCTCGAATCTATTTTTCCAATAAAAAAACTATCACTTTCAAAAAGTGGTGGTCTTTATATGGATTGCCCTTCTAGATATTTGTCAGAATCCATAGATCGATCCAAGCTTTAAAATACAATATATTTTAAAAATCTTGAGTGACTTGGCTTCTGATACCAATTGTGGAATTGACTGTTTTAAAATTTACTTCCAAAATTGTTAGATTCGAGTTAATGTTTAATCAATCAACAATATGAACTAATCAGTATATCTATCTACTTGTAATGACAACACAAACAATATACAAGATATATAAACAATATAAAGAGATAAGAGAAAGAATGATCAAACCAAGACACCAAGATTTATAGTGGTTCGGCTACGAAGCTCTTCTTCGCCCTACTCCACTCCCTGAGTATCCGACTCGAGATTTCACTATGTCAAGAAGCTCCCTTCAGGCGAAGAAAACCGTTTACACGTCGCTTATGTTATTTTCTGACACTAAGCTAAATGTCAAGTTTTGATCTTAACTAGAACCAATCTACACGATCACTAGATCTACACTATCGGATTTACACAATATCCGAATCACACAAATACACAAGATAATTACAATGGAGGTTTGATACTTAGAAGAAGGGAGGAAAGATCACTAAGTGACACTTTGTTTCTTGGCGAATACGAGTGTTCTTCTCTTGCACTTGAATAAGAGGGTTGAGATGAGAAGAAGAGATTAGATCACTTAAAACAAGATCAAGAGATGTTAGTGATCAAGATATTTAGTGATAGAAAGAAGGTTTTTAGAGAGAAAAAGAAGTGTGAGAAAATTCATGCTAAGAGGTCTGATTTTCTGAAAGAGGGAGTGCAATATTTATAGCCAGGATTCCTAAACGGTTAGCTGAGGGCGGTCCCGGCGGTCCCAAATATATCTGGGGGCCGCCTAGGCACTAAGGGTGCAGCCCCTAGACTGACGCTCTGATTTTTGTCTTTTTGTGGGGAAGGTTTATCTGGCTTAGCTGTCCTTGGTTTTGGGGGGAAATTTGAATTTCAAATTTTAAGTTTTTAATAAGACATTTTTTAATTAGAAAATATTTTGTATAATTAATTTTGTGAAAACACTTTTGTGGAATAAAAGTGAGGTTTAAGAAAAAAATATTTTCTTGATCACTAATCATGCTTAATGATTTGTTTGTTCATATCTTAAGTGATCACTAATCTTAGAAATGGAATTTTACGATTAATAATTTGTAAACGTTTAATTTTATCATAAACGTTTTTACATTTTGTTATTATCAAAACGTTGAGAGGTCGAAAAATATAAATAACGTTTTTAGACATTATTTTTATTAACTGTTTCTTTCATCTTGCGATTGACCGAGTTAACTTTCTCTACTTAAATTGCCAAATTATTATATAATGAATCATATAAAGCACGTGTTTCCTCAACAGTAGCAAGACTTTGTTCTACTGTACCCCCATTTTGTTCCACACTAGGTACATCAGAGATAACGTCACTATTATTCTATTGTACTTGGTGTGGTTCAGGAATGGGTTCGAGTAAATCCGTATACTGCTCTTCTTGAGTAAACATATAAAATATCTCATTATCATAACAATTTTCATAAGGTTGTACCTCAGCTGATCCATCTGAGTCATAGACGGGAGCTTTGTCAGTCTGAGTACCCGATGTCGATGCTTGCTGCAAGTTAGCCATCAAAATGCAGTTTGCATTGACTTCCTTAATCTCATCCAGATCTCCTGCAGCAGCCATCAAATCAAACTCTTCAGCTTGGAGTTAGATTCCTGCTTCTTCCTTTTAAGCGATCAACAGCTGAGTTTGAAGATATGCAACATCCCTTCTCCTTGGTCTAACTGTGTAATTCCTAGCAAAATGACCCAATCCCCTGCAGTTGTAACACCTTGTCTTATTTCCGTTGTTCCCATTTGTATTACCCTCAGCCCGTGCTACTACAACATTACCATTTCCGATTTGATTTACATTCTAATTAGCAATACCCGGAACAACAATAATCCCATTCTAATTTCCAACATTCTGAACACCCGGATTCTGAAATGCATTCTGAACAACTTAATTCCCGGCATTCTGCCCAGCATATTTTCTAAACTGATTCCCACCATTTCCTCCAACCATCTGCATTTGTCAATCTTGACCTAAATTCATACACGATGTGCAATTTGCCTATTACGAGGGTTTGATGAAATTCTCTGATTGTTGTTGGTTGGTGTTAAGTAATTCAGTTTGAATGCTTTTGCCATTAGAACAAGTGTCATGTTCATTGCTGTTGTGGGATCGGTGATGTCTTTAGGATTAGGCATTGGTTGCTGCATGAAGTCCAAGTTGAATGATGGTTATGGGATGAAGTTGTTGTTGGATTGTGGTTGTTGCATGTAGGTAATAGGTGATGGTTGAACTTGGTGAAACACTGGAAAGTTGTAAGGATTGTTGGAATTTGCCATAAGTGCCAAAGGATCATGTGACTTTGCAAGTCTTTCTGTCCTTAGCTCATTCACCTCCACCTGATTGTACTTCAAGAAGTCATACAACTGTGTGTAATCTACAGTGTTCAAGTCCTTTGTCTGATGAACAATGGTAACATGCATTTTCCAATCTGGTTGTAAGTTGTTAAGGAACTTGAGATTGCTGGCAATCTTTTCTGGAAAATGCTTGTTTCTTTTAAAGTCATTCATTAGCTTCGAGAAACGATGATAGTAAGACTCAATCGATTCTCCATCAGTTGAAGCGAATTTTTTTTCCATTCATTAAACAACTTTGCCTTTTTCTCATGAAGGCCAATATCAGAACCTTTCATCATCTGCTGAACACGAAACCAGATTTCTTGAGCAGTTTCATAACTGTCAACAACAACATAGATGTCTTCAGGAAGACCCATAAGAATAGTCTGAATAGCTTGATCATCAGCTTCTATTTGCTTGACTTCTTTCTCAGTAAGTTCATCATCAGTCTGCTCATGATAAGTTTCAGCGACTGGAACTTCACGATCTGGATCACCTGGTTCAGGGATCATTCATCTGACATAAGGACCATAGATGATGGAGTTGTAGATTAACTTTCTATTTGGTCTACTCTTTGCATAACGAAGAAGATGAGAAGACCATGGAACATAGTTGTCTTTTTTAAGCATGGGTGGACGGTTTTCAGAACCAGCAGCATAAATGTCTTGTTGAGTCGACATTGCAAAAATGATGTGAAATGATAAGTTAGGATCGTTTTAGTGATAAGTGGTTTTGATTAGTTTTTGATTGATGTTAAAGTGATTTTGTTATAAGTGATTAAGTCCTTTGATTCTTCACGAGATTTTACTAATCTTGATTTAACCGGGAAACTAGATTAATAGTTCACAGGATTTTACTAATGCAAGATAAACCGTGAAAAATAAATTGTGTATGAATTGTCACAAATCGCAAGATTGCACAAATCGCGGGAAGTACACAAATCGCAGGCTACACAAACTGCAGAGTGCACAATTCGTAGAGTGCATAATTCACAGAGTGCACAATTCGCAGACTACCCAAATCGCAGAGTGCATAATTCGCAGACTACACAAATCGCAGACTACATATTTCGCAGACAACACAAAATTTAGGCAGAGTTTAGTTTCCTAATTGTGTCACAAATCGCAGAGTGCACAAAACCTGTATTACACAAATCGTAGACTACACAAATCGCAGACTACACATTTCGCCGACTACACATTTCGCAGGATTCATACACATTTCGTAGGATTCATATTTTTCTGAAAAACTAACTTTTTAAATCCTTAAAACCCCACTTTTTGACGTTTTTGATCCAAACCACTTGTACAACTAATTATAACTAAGCTATATCTATCTTAAAAACACAAACTTTAAGGTTTTTAAACACAAAATTTTGTATCTTTAAAAAAAACGTATGAAGTGTACTTTTTTCTTCAAAAATGTAGTTTTGATCAAGTAGATGCACACAACCTCAAGCAATCACAACCTTGGCTCTTGATACCACATGATTGACTTATCATTTCACAAAATAAGCACACAAAATAAAGAAAGAACAAGAGAGAGAGAGAGACAAATGGAGAAAGAGAGATGAGAGAGAAAAAAGAAAATTTTGGTTACTTGTTTAAAAGAGAAAAAAGAAGCGACACCCTCTCCACATGAGGAGAGGGCCTTATATACTTGTGTACATGGGCCAGCCTTAGGTTTAAGTGGGCTTTTAAGGCCAGGCTTGATATCTAACAGGCTTGATATCTAACGGGCTTTAAAGCCCGTAACTAGGCCCGATTAGCTTAAATAAATGAGCCCGTTTACCCTTTCTATCCTATTACACCATTTACATAATAAAGACCGAGACCTAATATACGTGATGGACGAGCTTCTTGTTCGACTCAATAAGTTGAGGCTAACAAAAACACAAATTGAAGATCAAATCAACACTAATAATCAATCCTAACATCAAAAAGATCATCAATTGTAAGTCATTTCGTCTATTTTCTTTCTAATTTGCGTCTAGGGTTCATGTTGAACAAAAATTCAAAATTGGGGATTTTCATTTTTCTTTTGTTTGTGTGCAATTATGACTATAATAACGCTATATATAACTAATATGCTTCCCGTAGACATAGGATTTGCATAATTTGATGTGTTTGTCAAAGTTTTTCTTTCGCACAAAAACCCCAATTTTCTTTTAAAATCACTCACGTTAATAACACCATAAAAATGTTTTAATGCAATGTTAATACGCCCTAAAAACATTTTTGCATACATGCATAATGATCTCATGAACAAAATTCCAAATACAAAATTCATATGTATTTTTCGACATGTTTGGATGACCAAAATTGAATTAAGAAGCGTTTGGGTTAACTCATAGGTTTTGTTTTAGAGTCAAGTTAACCGTTACTCCACATTTGTTACATATAGGCACACACTAGGCAAGAGTACATAATTAACATTACAAAAACATAATAATAATATCTTGAACAATATTGTGATATAGGTGACAATGCCTCGCAAAACATTGGATGACCACAAAAACACTAGAAGTTACATTCCAAAAAAGTCTGTCGAATACAACGAACCACTAAAACGTACTTTTGAATTCTTTGAAAATCGTTACATTCACGAAGGGTGGGTAGTGATCCGAGCTTTGACAATTTGGTCTATCTTAGGTCCATGTTTAGTCATATTGGGTTTGAGTGTCTTCTCAAAATTAATGAACAAATAGTTCCTCGTTTCATTCTCGAGTTTTACAATCAATATCGTATCAACTACAATTCGGAAGGTCAAATGTTTGTCGAGTTTGTCTTTAAAAATCAACTCTTTTCTTTTTCTCTTGAAGAATTCGGTCAAATCCTTTGTATCCCTTACGAAGGTGATTGTTCTTTTTCTGACAGGTGGTCACTTGATGACTTGCCATATAGTGTTCCAACGGGTGGTCCTTATCAAACTAATCCTCCTTCTCCAGATGGCATCAAACTCCTTGTTCAAATTGAACGACAGGGTGTTGTCACTCGCTTCCGTCATGAGCAAGAGATTATAGTTGAGGACAATCAAATCTTGACTCGTAAAATCACCGAAGTTATGAAGACGTGGGTCGACATAATTCGGGAAAATGTCTTTTGTCTTAGTGGAAATCGGGATCATGTCCTCGCGTGTCTGTGTCATATGCTCTTTTGTATTGCTACTGGAACACCCCCAAATTGGGTCACAACGAAATATTGTCCGGGAGCGTTACTTCATGAGTACCTTTGCACAATATACGAGAGAACGACCTCTAAACATGTGGCTTGAAAAGAAATCTTGTATTGCTTAGACTCCAATGCACATCAAGTAAGCCAAGCATCTAATTCACTTAAGAAAAACATGCTTAAAAGTGTCAACATAAAGTTGTTGTGTTCATAGGTTTTTGTAAGTATAAATGTTGGATCAAGGATTTGTAAAGAGTATATGACCATTTTAATCATTATAATAGTCACCAAAAGTGTATGTATGAATGTTGAAATCAAAGATGTGTATGACTATTGTATCCCATACAATAGTTACAAAAAGTTAAATATAGTTTGACCAAAGCTTCTGTAAAGTATGCATGACCACTATATCCAATACAGTACTTACCCTGTGAGATTATAATTACACCCCTAAGTTCATAAAACTACGGCGTATACTTAAATGTATGCCACTTTATTCAAGGCACAGTAAGAGTTCATGAGTATGTAGTTGTTGGCCCTGTAGACACCAATCCATACGTGTGCTCACGAACAGGGTATAACGATTCTTTAGTTCGGTTATCGGACAAAACAAGTGAAGCTAATCACTCCGAACGGTGATTGACAATCCTAATAGATCAATCTATAACATATCCTCGCTTACCCACCGAGTATTAAACAGTTACATGCAACTTGAACTTATCGCGTAATCATTTTGAATCAAATTCTAGTTGTGCGACCATAAAATGTAAAACAAGTAATTTATCCCATCGCGAGATATGATAAATGATATGTAAGCTAGTTTGTAATCAGTTAAGTAAATAGTTTGTAACCGTTCATGTAACCAGAGTTGTGTGAATATGTAAACATTTTGTACATTTGTATGTAAACGAGTATGTAAACAAGTTAAGAAATCAAGTATACAAGGCACAAATAAGTAGTGGACAAGTCTTAAAAGATTATGTAAAGGAGATTGTAAATTAATAATGATTAGAACAAGTTGTAATGAACATGTATTCTCCCCCGAGATTTGTAAAGTAAATGCAAAACAAATGAAAGAGAGGCTATAAACTCACCTCTAGTGAAAGTAGATAGTAGCAAATAGTCAAGAAGCACAACACAATGACAACCGAACGTCTTAACCAATAAGATAAAGCTTATCTTAGAATTTTGACACATGTGTAGATTAATGTGTAAGAGTTTTACTAACGATGTTACATTGACGTTGTTTGTTGATAAAAAAGATGACACAGTTGGCTTGGTGGTTGATTAAATAGTTTGTAATTAAAAACAATGTCAAAATGTATATTATATAACCCATATATAATATATATGAACCGATCAAGTATATAATACGTTGTATGTATTATATATACTCAAGCGATAAATAAATCAAAGTAGTGAAAGTATATAGTTTAAAGTATATCAATTAGATATGAAAATGAGAAAGTTAAGTAAATGTGTAAAACATTATATTTCGACACTTTTTCGGAAAATCTCCACTTTTAAAATAAACATTTTCATTTAAAAGAAATGCACGATTTATTATTAGGGGAAATTTTATAAGTTTTATAAAATTTATAATTTTTGTCTTTTTGTCGGAATTAATGAAAAATGTGAAAAGTATTATAAGTATAGAAATTTTAAAAAATTTCGGCATGACCCGTTCGTATATAGGACGTTTCCAGATTTTTTTCAAAATCAGTATTTAACTATTTAAAACATCCGACAAAGTCACAAATATCCGTTTCGACAATACATACACTAAAATGTCATTTTAATACAATAACGGACCCGATACGCCCCTTTTGGTCCATCAATACCAAAAGTGCACATATAATCAATAACAGCTATTTTTTATGCCTAATATACCAACCATAATTATGTATATACAAAATAGAAGAAATAAAAAGATGAAAAGATTAGTTAAGAGATTACTTACAATGTTTGAAGAAAATCAATTTTTTTAATAACCTAAACACAACCCAAACGTCGTGTACTAACCCCGAACACTAAACCTAAACCTTCAAATCTTGAAAACCACAAACAAAGAAAGAAAACGGCGGCGGCGGTGGGCGACGGCACGGCGACGGTGAGCGGCGGCCGGTGGTGGTGGTCGGCGGTGGCCGACAGTGGAGAGAGGTGGTGGTGGTGGTGGTTCTAGAGAGAGGGAGCAGAGAATTCTAGAGAGAATGAGGAGAGAATTCTTTTTCTCTCTCTATAATGAAGAAAATAAGAAGTGAAAAATGAGGTGAAATGCGGAGGTTGTGGTATTTATAGTGGGAAGAGAAATGGAAGTGGGGGTTATCTTTTCTTTTCATTCCTTCCAAAATTACTAGTTTTTAGTCCGTAAAAATTATATACTTTATCCGTAACAATATAATTTTTATAAAAGTCACTAGATTATTAAATTATCTTCGTAACGAATATATATACGGTCATATTCACCGAAATCTAAACACTATTATTTGGACTCGAGGTGTAAACTAATCACAGGGACCATCATTGTAATTTTTGTATTATTAAGGCTCGGGACTTGTTTAGGCTAGATAATAATTGATAGAGGACTCAAAATTCATACCATTGCGTTTAAAACAATTTTTCCACGAAAAATTTCATAAATGTTTTATAAAATTTATTTAAAACGTTTGTTATTTATTGGGTAGTCATCGGGTATCACGGGTAAGCTTTGTTCGTAAAATGAAACTTTAACTTTAACATTCGCGTTTTTAACAGATGTTTTTGAATAAAATGTTAAATAATTTATTAAATATTTTTATTAAATAAATTGTGATAATTAAATATAAATTTAATTATTATCATGTCGGTACGCGTTGTGTGCGATTTTTCACAATTTGCAAAATATGTTCTCGTTTTCAAGTCAAATGAGTTCGAAAATGTTCAAAAGTGAAATATAAATAATAATAAGTATAATTTATTATTATAATAAGTTAGAAAAATTACTGGTTGTTACAGTACCTACCTCTTAAAGAAATCCCGTCCCGGGATTCAATTTGTGTTAACCGATTGTGTGACCAAGAAAAGATTTATGATTTAATAAACCAGTTTTAAACATGGCGTTGATAATTTATTCAGCAAAATTTGATGTTTCGACACTTCCTAATATACATAAATTCTGGCTAGGTTTGACCAGGATATTTAACCCATCAGAATAGGTACTTTAGAAAAATATCATTACAAGTTTTATGATTGATATACACGCGTTATAAAGAAAGTCTCTTAATAGTGAACACATCAAAGGAGAAAGTGTAGTCGCGTGGTATGTCTATATAAAGTTTAAAATGTTTAAGGGCAGAGTCTAGTTTCTGATATCTATAATGTTCGATGATTAATATCGGACGAGGCTAATGGATGTAAGTATTCAACTTACTTAGGCAGTACTAGGATGTATCGTGACTTAAATTGTTGTACTATTGGTTTGTAATGAATAAATCAACCGAATACTATATCAACAGATGTTTATCTTGTTTAAGGGGGTTGCATTACCTAGTGGATAAGGTTGTACGAGCTGGGACTGCTCAAGGACCCAACAACAACAAACCTAACAACAATAACTACAACAAACAGTGATAGGATGTGGAGAGTAAGGACATTTCGAGAAACAATATCCCCAGAATAAAAGTCAACAAATGGGAGGAGCTCGTGGGAGAGCTTATGTGATAGGTGGTGGAATATTGTACTTAGTATGTTAGTTCGAGATTGAACCAAGTCCATTAGCTCAAGAGTGTAACAAGTCTGTTAGCTCCACAAACAGTTCATGATTGTAAGGATTTGTAACGGAAAAAGTAATAACTTAAGAATGAGATCAGGTAGTTCAAGTGAGGCCTTAAGATTTTTGCTGAGTGGTAAGACACTATTGTGTTTCTAGATCTTTTTAACGGATTTCGGTGATTATCGAGTTCGAGTTCATACTCATGTCATATTGGATACAAATAAGCCCACTCATTTATAATTCATTATTTACATAAAGAAGCGTCCCAATTTATGTAAGTAAGAAATGATAAACTTATGGTTCGGTGATTTACAAATTATTAATTTAAATGAAGAGGCGTCCCAATCCATTTAAATAAAGAGATTATAAATCATCCTACTTAAGAATTTCCGATGCAATACGTGTACTCACATAACCTTCAAGATGGTGGATGACATGACGATGCAGGTGCTCTAATGAGTATAGGACGAGTGTTTAAAACTCGTCTTCAGAGACGGGGAGTAAAACAATCAGGAGAGATCGACATAGTGTTCAAAATAGTTGATGAGTACACGGTCAAAGTAAATAAGATAAACGTATTTATGAACGATTTAACATAACAATTATCATATTAATCCTCCTATTACAAGTCCCGCCCATACAAGACTTGTGATACTTAGATTCACACATAATTCCATGTAAACAAAACTGTGACGGGTTTCGTGTAAAACGATATTGTATAAGGTTACAAAAAAAAGTTTTAGAGACCATTGTATAACTTACAATGTTTGAGAAATAAGTGAGACCAATGTGTAACTCACAATGTATGAGAAGTAAAATGAGACCATTGTGTAACTCATAATGTCTGAGGTGTAATTGAGACCATTGTGTAACTCACAATGTCTGAGGTGGTTGGAATGAAAATCAAGTATGTATCTAAATAGCATTTATATAGTAAAATATTTTTGTTTTTAAAGAATAAGCATGGCGAAATGGAATGCATCATGGCATAAATGAATGATGGTAAAATATCATATAAGATAAATTAATGTTTGGATAATGTTTAGGACATACGAGCTTATAGTATTACTTTGCCTTAAAAAATGTTCTATCATTTATATAATAATTATTATATAAATAATGTAAATATACATAAGGGATGTAAGTATATATGTATATATGTATGTCATGTAAGCACGTAATGTAAGCAAGTAAGCAAGTAGTGTGTATGCACATATCAGGCAAAGTATTCATATAGTAGTTTATCACTATAATTAAGCATAATTGTTTCACATAATGCCTCTAAGGATTTACTCATGTCTCACGAGTCTTAACCATCCTCGAGGGAATTTATTAAGTACCTCGAGTTGTGTAACAACTTGTCATGGCTCAATTTCGCAACTCATCAAACAAGAACTGTCTTGAGATTCAGTCATGGATTGTTACACATCTCAAACTAATTAATAAATTGACTCGACGTTGGACATTACTCGAAATTTTATGTTCATCCAACTTCACATAGTTATCATATTGCATGTATATCATGTATGGTCATGAGGCTATGGTGCAACCCACAATACCTCAACAGGGTTCTTGTATTCGTCTATCTCATAGAGAATCTGTGCACTTAAGGCAATCCTAAGTATGTAAAGCATAGTGGTCATGTAATATCAGACAATGTAGGGTCCTATGATGTAATGCAATTGAGACTTAGTTATAGTCTAAGTTACTAACGCAACCTGTTGAAAATCGTTTATAACTCATCTAGGATCTATAATATAAAATAACAAAGGTTGTTGTTGCGCAGCGGAATTTAAACAAAGACAATGTTATTAACAAGGTTTACATTCACATAAGCCCCAATTCTATTTGATCATGATAGAACATGTTACCTAACTGTAACAGGGATCAAAGACACCTTGACCTTAGGGCTAAAACGATCTCATGTAGATCGTACAAAGGAGAACTATCTCAAGTGGTGAGATCGTTGGTGTTTCCTAAAACATGATTAAAACACACCTACAAACAATGTCTAGGGATGTCTTTGTATATATAGTCCATCTTGACTTACAAAGGAAACCTAATTGTATTAGGAAACTAAATCTTTCCCAATCTTGATCTTTATCTTTTTAAGCAAGTCTTCTAGAATCCTCCATCTTCTAGAATTCCATGATGTCGATCTTGATCCTTTTGTATCATCAAATCAATAAATCCTAACACAACCTAGTTCTCTATAACCCGGCTCTGATACCAATCTGAGGTCGCAGCGAAATATTATCCGAGAGTGTTACTTTATGAGTACCTTTGCACAAGATACGAGAGAATGACCTCTAAACGTGTCGCTTGAAATCTCCTTGTCGCTTGAAAAGAAATTTGTTAGGAATGAGAAAACAGATATCGATCACGTTCCAAATTTGTAACTAGTATAGTACGATAGCGTAATATTAGATAAACTTACCAGCTACACCCGGGTTAACTTAGGTGACCCCGACCATTTTGTGATGTATAATACCACTCCTCATTGCCATTGGAGAGTTGGTTGTTCATTGGTAATTCACATAATACAAGTTCTCTTCTTTCTCTCAACGCTTAAGTGTTACAACCACCAACTTTCTTCTCTTAAACTATCTTTTATCTTTAGGTTCTTGTTAGTGATTCTTATGAATTCTTACAATTGGTATTAGTCGTCATGGTTCGGTGATATCGTGGCTTGTGAATAGCGTTTATATATCTTGTGTTTAGATCATTAGTTTTCGTTATTTTTGTCTGGTTTTTTGTGCTCTTTTTAAAATTCAAACCCGGATTTTTTTTGTGTTTAAAGTGTTTTTAATGTTTGTGTTTTTTAAGCAAGATCTAGCTCCTAAGATAACTAGTTATGCAAAAAATGCAAGGTAAAACGTCAAATTAAGGTTGTGGTTGTTTTTTGTGAATTTTTTATGAAAAAAGTACACTGTTTTCTTTGGAATTGTAGCGAAATATGTACTGAATGCTAGCGAAATATGTATGAAGCTAGCGCGAAATGATGACAGTAGCGAAATGTGTAGAGTAAAAATATGTTGGTGTAGCGAAATTTGACGGTTGACTTCAGCGATAGTACGTACGATTACTTTGCGAGACAAGCTCTGCATCAAGCAATAGACTTCATTGAAGATCAACTGAATTATCTCGATCTTCTATTTCGTAGATTCTGGCTTGAACGTCCGAGTTAAACTACGTAGTCTCAAGCCGAATAAAGAAAGTGGTTCTACAATGTCAAAATGATGCCATGTATATCTCGCATCGCTGATATAAAGACATTGTATCGTTAGTTCAGGAAGTATTGTAGGTAGTTGTGTATAAGACGATATACTTTTGTGATCTAATTGTTCATAATTCTAGCGAAGACCAATACTGTAGTCAGCGTAAACATTACTAAGATGTCATTTGTGTGTAAGCGAAATATTAGGGTCAGTCGAGCAGTAACAAGATTGTGTATTTTTGGTACTCACGGGCCTATTTGACGCCACACTGTTACTGTTTGTAAAGTGTCCGCGAAAAGAGAGTATCTTGTGATGGTTCTTCGATTTTAGTAATAGATTTGCGTAAGAATCCCGTTGGAACATTAATCATTAATCACAACAAACGTACAACTCTGTGCTAGACGCACACGCATCCTATCCTCGTTTTCGACAGTTTGTGAGCACATACTACTCAGTAATAACGTTAGTATTAATTTTTAATTTTATATAACATGGTAATGTGGTGAAAGTTAATTAGACGCCCAGTCAGAGAGTCTAAATGAATCGAGACTCTTCTGGACTCTGAAGTTAGTGTAATAGTCTGTGGTTAGACAGATGATGTCTCGACCCAGGTACTGATCATTGTCGTGCTGAGACTAGCGTACTAATAACATACCGCGTCTACGTGTGCCCACGACCCCCCCTCCGATACCTGTAAGCATGATATTGCATGCGCAACTCGAGCACTACAATGGTACATCATGATACTACTGGGAACGACGAGCTAGTCACGTGAAGAAATATATATTTGGGAGTCAGCAAAAGCTATTTAGATCATGTTTGCTACTTGACCTGAGAACGACACATATGTTATTTGTGCCATGAACGCAACAGAATTTATCCTCTGAATGAGATGATGTCTAGCAACTGAGAAAACTCAGCTAATTGTGACCACTCTAAGTAGAGCAAGCTATCATGTCTGATTCTATTGTTCAAGTGACGTTCGCCATATTTCATATATGTCATATTAATGCTCCTCGAGATTAATTCAGTCACAACGATTATTGCTAAGGAATCACTAAGAGCACAGGAATGTAGATGCAATTACTGATATTGGTGTTATGAAGAGATTTAACTATCAAATGACGCTTACGATAGACTTAGGGGAAAGAATTCAATTACTTATGCAAGGTACATCATTGACAAAGTAGGAAAGAGAGTGTAAGTTGTATGATGAGTTTGATAAGTTTGCTTACATAAAGGGGGAATCACTACATCAGTATTACTTAAGATTTGCTCAGCTGAAAACAATATGCACATCTACAAAATGACTTTGCAGCAATTTCAAGTTAATACTAAGTTCTTGAACAGTCTTCCACATGAATGGAGTAAGTTTGTCACGGATGTCAAGCTAGTAAGGGATTTTCACACAACTAACTTCGATCAGCTTCATGCATATCTTCAACAACACGAACTCCATGTTAATGAAGTCCGCCTCATGCATGAACGTAATCAAGATCCACTTGCACTAGTTGCCAATTACCATCAGACTCCATCTCATTACAACACTTATCAATCTTCATACAACAATCCACAATTCCAACAACAGTTTTCACCATCTCCGTCTCCTCAATATTGATCCATTCATCCCACACAACATTACTCAACTACTTATCCATTCATACCTCTAGCGGTTACTTATCCATCAGCACCGTATCCAAATGCTTACTCATCCATAGTTCATCAAGATGCTTGTCTACAACCACCATCCATTCCTCAAATTGAATATTCTGTCTCCATAGTTAATCAACAAACACATCTTGCTGAATTTCCTCAGATAGACTTTGGTCTAGCAGTTTTTGTCTTTAATCAAGGAGATGACCCTATTGATGCCATTAACAAAATGATGTCATTCATGTCTACTGTCGTCTCATCTCGTTTCCCATCTACCAACAATCAGCTAAGAAACTCTTCCAACCCAAGACAACAAGCAACTATTCATGATGGAAGGGTGACGGTTCAACCGCTTTAGGGGAGACAAAGTTTATATGTTGCTGGTACTTCAAAAACAGGAAGGAGCAGTTCATGTCAACAAAGGGTTGTCAAGTGTTTTAACTGCCAATGGGAAGGTCGCATGGCAAGACAGTGCCCAAAGCCAAAGAGGAAAATGGATGCTACTTGGTTCAGGTATAAAGTTCTTCTGGTTGAAGCACAAGGATCTGGTAAAGTTCTGAATGAGGAGGAATTGGCATTTTTGGCAGACCCCAGAGTTGTAGAAGGTCGAGTTACACAGACAGTCATCACACACAATGCAGCTTATCAAGCAGATAATTTGGATGCGTATGATTCTGACTGTAACGATATCTCTATAGCCCAAGCAATTTTTATGGCCAATTTGTCTAGTTACTGATCAGATGTTCTCTCCGAGGTACCACACTCTGAATACACTCATAATGATATACTAAATCAAAGTGTGCAGGAGATGACCTATTCTGAACAAACTCATCTTGTAAATCATCCAGAGTGTTACCCATAAAGATTCTAGTCTAAAAAACACGATCGGGAGGTCAGGAGGATTAAACAAGTACTTAGCCATTATTAGATTAATGAGAGAAAAAGAAAGATGTATGTGTGATAAAAGGATAGAAACAAACACACACACCTTATGAAATGTTACACAAAGAATTCTCACCCTCCTATGGAAGTATAGGAGGGGTATATATAGTTGTTTGACACACTAACTATTCTAACTTAACATTATTAGCCCCTACGTGTCATGCCTTATGAAATCTAATGTAATTCTGGATAAGTCGACATATTTTAAGGCTAAAAATCTTCCCCCAATATATAGACATACGGAATTACTTACAATGTTCCTAACAAGTACAATTACAACATAATAAAGTCTTCCAAAGCACTTCCACAGCTGAAGATGTCTTTTGAGCTCTCCTGGTCTTGAAACTTGTACTTCAGCTTGGATCTTCATTGTCTTTACTTATTCTGGAACCATTATATTATGCATGAGTTGGATTAACTTCCCCCTATTCATGCAGCATGTCTTGAAAAGCTTTCTTCATAGACTCCTTTTTGGCGAAGTTTCTGAATAAGCTTCCCCCCAAACTAACATCCCTATCTTGAGCAGATTTAGAAACTTTGATGTAGCTTCAACTATCTTCTATTTGTCATTAACATGCACAGCAGAATCTTATAGAAGATAAACCACACCTGATACCGCTGCTACTTGTCCATTTGATCTTGGTGAATATTCGTTTAAGGGTACATGCGAGAAATCAGCAACAATTCTTCTCACGTATGCATAATACTTCACACACCATACTAAGTGAAGTAGAATACACTACTTCCCCCTGGAAGTTGACCTGGTAACATCAAAGTCAACTAAGTCCTGGATGTACACATTTTCCCCCATGATAGTTGAGAACTCTTAGAAGCATCATTGTCGTGTACGTCCATATACTCGAGAAGTCCTTGTCATAAGCACAAATCTTGAAAAATTATGAATGTCGTTGAAGAACTTTGAAAATTTTGCTTAGACTATGAAGTATCATTGTCTTGGAATAGCACAATAAGATCTTGTAAGAATTGTTGATTACATCTCAACCTTTAAACTCTCTGGCTAACTTACCAACCTCGAATTTTGTCGGCTATTGTTGTGACCACATGGTGAAGTAAACCAAATATACCAAACTTGAAAATGAAGTAAAATCCCTTAAATTTTTTACTTAAGCTTGCACTGTTGTTGATTGAAGAACGGTGCAAGAATAAATCTCTAAGTACCCTATACCCGACATCAAAAGTATTAGAAGTACCACACCTCTTGAACATCCACATTTGCATCTGCGTATGACACTGAGTACTACAATATAACTCCTTAAAGTGTAGCTATATCCCATGAGTACTACAATGTAACTCATTACATCGGGTATAACTAGATAATCTAAGTCTCAATCATAAGCCGTATATGTTTAAGCAAGTCACCAATCGATAGAGGGTTTAAAGAAAAAGGGCAAAAAATAGAAGGAAGTCTCGATGATGAAATAAGTAGACGCCTTCGTGAAACTCACTTCAATGTCAAATAAGGGATACAAAATCAACTTCGTGATCACTTGTCATCGTAGTCTGAATCTGTAGCCGTTTGTCGTTTAAGTGAATCTTTAATGATCGTTTTTGCATTAAGTTTTATGTTTGCTTTGGTGTTATGTTTTGATTGACATGATTATATATTCCCAAATTCAGTCACATCCCACCTGATGCGTGGATCGACCTCTGCGGTGAGGTCAAATTTTTTTTTCGAGAAATTAAGATTTCAAAACATAGAATTTCCTTAAGCCATGGATGGTGTTTAAGTTTGGTTCTTGGGGAAAACATGTGAAAAATGGCCTAAAGATTAAATCGCCTTCTGAAGATTAAATCGCCTCCAAGAAGTAGATTAAATCGCCTCCAATATGAACTATTTCGCCTTCACAAATGGACTATTTCGCCTTCACAAAATAGACTATTTCGCCTTCACAGTTTGGACTAAATCGCCTCCAACTAAAGTGGACTAAATAGCCTTCAGAAGATGGACTATTTCCCCTTGGGACTATTTCTCCTTGGGACTATTTCGCCTCCCACTGTGAAAGGACTAAATCGCCTTGGACTATTTCTCCTTGGACTATTTCTCCTCCAACAGTTCCGAAACCCAATTTCTTTATAACACAAAAGGCACACTTTTAGACGATTTTGGCTGATGCTACTTGTACTTCTTGCTTATCTAAGACAATAAGAACCATAAAAATCCAAACTTGATGGTTTTTAACACAAAAATTTTTAAATTAAGATTTTGAGTATAAAAACTATTCGAACCAAAAAAGCTAAAAATAAGATTTGAAAACCCATAAGCCACTTGTACAAATAAGATAGAACCATTTGAGAGAAGAAAGATTCAAGCTTTGTACAAAATAAACCACCAACCAAGCCAAGCCGTAGCTTCTGGCTTAAAAATAAGCCATGAAAAAGCTTATTAAGCCGCGAACCACCAAAAATAAGTAAATAATCAACCCAAAACGCACCTAGGCTTTATTACCAATTGTTACCCATAAAGATTCTAGCCTAAAAACACGATCGGGAGGTCAGGGAGGATTAAACAAGTACTTAGCCATTATTAGATTAATGAGAGAAAAGGAAAGATGTGTGTGTGATAAGAGGAGAGAAACACACACACACACACACACACACACACACACCTTATGAAATGTTACACAAAGAATCCTCACCCTCCTATGGAAGTACAGGAGGGGTATATATTGGCGTTTGACACACTAACTATTCTAACTTGACATTATTAGCCCCTACGTGTCATGCCTTATGATATCTAATGTAATTCTGGATAAGTCGGCATATTTTAAGGCTAACATAGAGACTGAGATAAATAGTGATAGCAATATCATTCCTTACTCTCAGTATTTGCTTGAAACATAAAATGCAGCTATTCAAGATACAAACTCCTTCTGTACAACAAGATGCTTCTGATATTTATCTGTGTTTTGAACAAAACAGTTAATCAGTAACTATTTGTAACAGGGCAATTAAGATAATCTCAATTGCCAATGAATTCCTTATCTGCGGTGTAGCTTGAAAGTACAAAATCAGTAAAAGTCCTAGAAGAAAGAAAAAAAATGTAGAATTTAAGTACTAGGAACAGCTTTATTATTGTACGAAATAATTAGGTGAGAAAATGCACGTTCGCAGGAATTGGATTTTGAAAAAGAAATTAACTATCTTAAACAAACTCTTTCTGAACAAATAAAGGAAAAGGAAACGTTAACAAAAACATTTAATGTTTTCAAAAATGAATCCAAGGAAAAGGAAGATAAGAATATTGATAAAGAAATTGCTTTTGAAAAGAAAGTTAAAGAACTGGACAATATTGTTTGTAAAATGGGTTAATCCATGCAAACTGTGCATATGCTCATGAAACCACAAGTTTTCTATGATAACAACCTTAAATAAGCTCTTGGTTTTCATAATCCTTTCTATCTTAAGAAAGCTCAGCAGATTAGGCCAATGCTTTATGATGGTAATGTTATTACTAAGAAAACCAATGTGATTTCAATTGCTGATTCAGAAGAGACTTTGATGCTTGAAGAAGAGAGTCGATCCAAAATGGTTTTAAAACAAAGTGATCCAATGGTTTTAGAAAAGAAAGTTAACGTTAAACCAATCGATTATGCTGCGTTGAATAGATTATCTGAAGACTTTGGAAAATGTTTTGTTCCACAAGCACTGTTTGATGAACAAGATCTCTGGTTACAAAATTCATACCCTATTACTGACCAATCTGCTTCATCACCTGTCAAAATTGAGGCTCCTAGGGAACTTCCTAAGGTAAGCTTGGTTAATACAAGCCTTAAAAAGCTTAAATACCATCTTGGCCAATTTGACATTGTGGTGAAAAGTGGATTACACCCAATGCTTTAACAGAAGGGGAATGGGGGTTTGAACACACTAAAGCTATTTTTCAACAAGAAATAATTCCATTTTTAAAGACCTTAAAAGACATATTTAATGTTTTTGATCAAGATCTTTTAAATGAGGTAACAGAAGTATAAACAGTTTTTAATCAGATGGAAGCTGTTGTTCAACAGTGTTTTGTAGACAAACAGAGCTTTAAAATTTAAACGAAACAATTTTTGAATGAAAACGATCGACACTTGGATCAAATTATTTCTCAAGATATTATGAATATTGTTGTGATTTCTTCTGTGGACATGTATAATTCTGTGAATGTGAATGCGAGTTCTTTTGTTGCTATGAATGATTCTGTGAATTATGTTGAAAAGTGCAACCAGTGTCTGGAACGTGAAGCTGAGCTTGTCAAACAACACAACATGGTTGAAAAAAGATAAGTATAATAAACTTTCGAAAAGGTTTTCTAAACTTGAACAACACTGCATTTCTCTTGAACTTGCAATGCAACTCAAAAAAGAAATTTTTCAAAAGAATAACACATCTGTGAGCCAAACTGAACCTACATTTGATCAATTGTTTAAATTGAACAATTTAAAAGCTGAGCTTCAAGCAAAAGACACAACCATTAAGAAGTTGAAGGAAAACATTAAACGTTTGAACAAAACTTCCACCACAAACAGTGTGAAAAAGGACATAGATGAGAGATGAGACCAACAATATAGAACTGAACATAGGTGGCAAAACTAATAGCTGAAATGACATGAAACAGACTATAAACAACATCTATGATCAATAAACCATCCAACGTGTTCATGCTAAAGAATATACTGAATTGTTGGTCAATCAATTGAATCAAAAGTCTGTTGAAATTACTGATTTAAATGCTCAACTTCAAGAAAAATTTCTTGCCATAACATCATTAGAAAATGATCTTAGAAAATTAAAAGGAAAGGACATAGTTGATAATGCTGCCCAAATGTCAAAGGCTACCACTATTGCTCCAGGCTTGTATAAGCTTGACCCAGTAACATTGGCTCCTAAGTTAAGAATAATAGGGAAGCTCACATATACTACCTTCAACACACTATGGAACAAGATGCTATTCTTAAGGAAATAGTTTGAAAATGCCCAACTGCACTAAACCCTATTAGATAGTGCATCATACTCAGCTTGTAAGTATGTAAATTCTAATTCTGGAGATTTCCAAGGATATGTTATGAGACACTTGGCCCTGTCAATCACAACCTATTAAGAATCAAGTTACGTCCAACCAATCGAACAATAATAAAACATTTCGTTTGTTGAAACCCGTCATATCACAAGAACATCTCAAAAACGATAGGATCTTAAAAACAACAGCTAAACAGAACCACTAACAATTCTGTGTGTCAACTTCTACAGGAGGAAGTCGGTCTACTAAATCTAGCAGGAAAAAGTATATAGACAATACAAAGAATGATAGGATCCTGCAGATTTCAAGTAGTACCAAGAAGAAGGATAAAGTAGAAGACCACTCTAGGATCGTTGAGTTTAGTTTGAATAAAACGAATTGTGTTGTTGAACCTTTTGGAAATGCAAATGTGCAGCATTCCAAATTAAATACAAATTCTGAGCTAATGTGTGTTAAATGTAATAGTTTTATGTTTGATGCTAGACATGAATTGTGCTTTCTTGAATTTGTTTCTGATATGAATGCGAGTTCCAAATCTAAGCCTGTTAAGAAATTTAAAAAGAAAGAAGAATGGAAACCTACAGGAAAAGTGTTTACTAAAATTGGATATCAATGGAGACCCACAGGAAGGACATTCAATTTAGTCGGAAATGTGTGCCCTTTAACTAGGATTACCGCCACTAATAAAGTGCCTCTTAGGAAACCCACTCCTCCACAAGTAGTTGCACTAGAACCTGTACTAACTAAGATTTATACTAGGAGACCTAATGTACCTAACCCTATTGGTTCCTTTAGAAAACCTAAGATTGCAAAATCTATGATTCTAACAAAACGAAACCTGGTACATCTCGAGGATCCAATACTTCAGTTGCTCCATCTTCTTCTCTTGTGAATCTCAGGTTGTCTAAATTGTTTTGTGGTATTTGGACTCCGGCTGCTCCAAGCATATGACTGGAGATCGCTCTCAGCTTAACAATTTTGTTCACAAGTTTCTCGGTACTGTCAAGTTCGGTAACGACCAAATTGCAAAGATCATGGGATATGGTGATTATCAGATATGGAATGTCACAATTTCATAGGTTTATTATGTGGAAGGATTAGGACACAATCTATTCTCCGTTGGTCAATTATGTGGCTCCAATCTTGAAGTAGCTTTTAGAAAACACTCATGTTTTGTTCATAATCTGGAAGGTGTTGATTTACTCTCAGGATCTCGAGAAACCAATCTTTATACATTGTCAATTGGAGATATGATGGCGTCTTCTCCAATTTGTCTCTTGTCCAAAGCCTCAAAGACCAAATCTTGGTTATGGAACCGACGTTTGTCACATTTGAACTTTGGTGCTATTAATCATTTGGCTAAAATGGTCTTGTACGAGGTCGTCCCAAATTAAAATTTGAAAAAGATCATATGTGTGTGGCATGTGCTATGGGAAAAAGTAAGAAACAAACACATAAACCTAAATCGGAAGACACCAATCAGGAAAAACTGTATCTTTTGCACATGGATCTTTGCGGGCCAATGTGTGTTGCAAGTGTAAATGGGAAAAAGTACATTCTCGTCATTGTGGATGATTGCTCTCGGTTCACATGGGTGAAGTTTCTAGCATCAAAGGATGAAGCTCCAAATTTTATAATCAAGATTTTGAAAATGATACAAGTTAGATTGAATGCAACTGTCAGGAATATCTGTACAGATAATGGAAATCAGATCGTCAACCAAACTTTGAGTAGCTATTATGAGAGTGTCGGTATCTCTCATCAAAAATTAGTTGCGCGTACTCAACAATAAAATGGTGCTGTTGAAAGGCGAAATCGTACTCTTGTTGAAGCAGCTCGAACAATGTTAATCTACGCAAAAGCTCTGTTATTTCTATGGGCCGAGGCAGTCGCTACTGCATGTTACACCCAAAACCGATCCATTCTATGACTTCGCCATGGAAAAACTCTTTATGAGCTCTTACATGACAGAAAACCTAATTTATCCTACTTTCATGTCTTTTGAGCACTTTGCTATCCAACAAATGATAGTGAGAATTTGGGCAAACTTCAAGCTAAAGCTGATATAGGTATTTTCATTAGATATGCTCCCAAGAAGAAAGCTTGCCGAATCTACAACCGACGTACCAGAAAAATCATTAAGACAATCCAAGTCGATTTTGATGAGCTGACGGCTATAGCTTCTGAACAAAGTAGTTTAGAACCCGCACTTCATGAGATGACTCCTGCAACACTTAGTTTAGGACTCGTTCCAAACCAGTTCATGGGACTCGTTACAAACCCTATTACTCAACAACATTGTAATCCACCACCAAGAGATGATTGGGATCGTTTGGTCCAACCCATGTTCGATGAATACTTCAATCCTCCAACAATTGATGTCTCTCCAGTTCTAGTCGCTAATGCACCAAGAGCTGATGATTTAGCCGATTCACCTGTGTCGAAATCAATTGACCAAAGCTTCTCCGTCAACAAGCTTATCCATCAACTCATGAACAAGAAATTCTCCAATTTTTTCTCAAGGTTTTAAAGGATATCACTAAAATGCACATTTCATGATGATCACTTCATGGTTTCTCTTTATAAAGACTCAACTTATTAAGGATCGTCATCTAATGTGAGACCAATCCACTCTCCATTCGAATCACTTGGTAGATGGACTAGGATCCCCCAAACATCCCAATTGCAAAATTGTAATTCATTGATCCTTCGCGTTCTGTCTCTACCAAAAGCAATAAATACATATTAAATAGAAAGAAAAAATTAAATATAAATAACTTTAAAAATAACAAAAAAGAACAGACTGATGACATGTGGTGTTATTTTGATGCCTTCCTAACCTCAGTCGAACCAAAGAACTTCAAACAAGCAATGATTGAACCATCATGGATTGATGCAATGCAAGAAGAAATTCATGAATTTGAAAGGCTACAAGTTTAGGAATTGGTGTCGTGTCGAGATAAAGTCATGTTGATCAAACTAAAATGGATTTATAAAGTCAAGACAGACAAATTTGGTGGGGTACTAAAGAATAAGGCTAGATTAGTTGCTCAAGGATTCAGGAAAGAGGAGGGAATCGATTTTGAAGAATCATTTGCACCGGTTGCAAGAATAAAGGCCATCTGTATCTTCGTATTAAATGCAGCCAACAAGAATATGACGATTTTCCAAATTGTTAGACCTTAAAACCAATCTTTAACTCCTTAGCTTGTAAGGTTTAGTACCATTGGATAAATCTAAAAATTACTAAGGTGGAAATTTGATTTTGATTGATATTAGCTATGCGGAATCCTTGGATTTATACACTAAGAATGTATATTCAATCAAAATAGTGAATTTTGATTGCACAAGATATAAACAAAAAGCTTCAATATATTAATACGATCACTCTAACTTAGTGATAGGGTTTACAACCTTGAAGCTATATCTCTACACATACACTTTTTCTTAATGTAAATAAACTATGTCTATGATCTCTTTATATAGAGAGAGACCATAAGACTTACAAAGGAATCTTTATTGAATTAGGAAACTAATAAATCAGTATTAATGTTCAACATTAATGTTTGACTAATCTTTATCTTCAACAATAATGTTGATCTTGTTTCCTTATTTTAGCATTTATCTGTTTCATTTGTAGCATGTAGTAAATATTGTTTCCTTTTGTAGCTTCAATCAGCATTAACTGTATTCACTAGCAGCATTAACTTCAGTCTTCTAATTGACTAATCAACATTAATTTCAGCAGCAACATTAACTTCAAATGTAATCTTCTCAATCAGCATTAACTTTCCATGTAATCTTCACAATCATCATTAACTTCAGTCTTTCAGCAGTATTAAGTTAGTACTGGCAGTACTAACTTTGCTCTAGCAGTACTAAGTTTACACTAGCAGTACTAACTGATTAGTACTGGCAGTATTAACACAGTTAATACTGTTAGTTATAAACTGAGTACTAAATTATGCTTGGCAGTACAAACTCTGTCTTGGCAGTATTAAGTATGAAGACTTTAATTCCCAACAATCCTCCCCTAAACTTGATATTCATCTTGTTAATCATCAAGTTTCTTCATTAAAGGCTTCTTGATCCCAACAATCCTCCCCTAAACTTGATGTTCATCTTCTGAATCTTCAAGTTTCTGGATAAAAGCTTTATCTTGACTTGGAGGATGTAATCAAACACTTCTTTACTTCTTGTACTATGACTTGTCATTTTGTTCGAGTTCTAAATTGCTCCCCTTTCCCACTTTTTTTTTCCATGCTCTCTTTCATCTTTTAGGGTTGTTTAACCTCACTAAAATTTCCATTTTTGTTCTCCTAGTGCCATGCACAAAGATACTCAGACCTTCTTGGGAAAACCCAAGCCATTATAGACCTGGTCTTCTCTTGCATCAACTTATCATATTTTCTTCAAAGTGATTGATGCATATAGGTTTGACAGTCTCCAAAACCCACATGATGATGCTTTAACAACATTAACCTGATTCGTTCTAACAGCATTAACCACTGCTTTTTGTCTAGCAGTATTAACTTGCCTTGAGAAACAGCAACAAACAGCATTAAGATAACTTTGTCTGGCAGTATTAAGTGAAATTGGGCCAGACCTAGTTAAGATTTTTCTTGGAACCATGTGTCTTTTTGGATTGGGGTGAGTAATTCTTGGAGAATTTTGATGGTTCACCCTTCTTGCATTATTCCACACTGGTTTTTCCTCCCTTTGACCATTTAGCTGTCTCTTTTGTTTACATGTATACTGGAGGTGATCAAAACTTCCACAGACATAGCAGGCTTTATTGTGCATCACAAAATCATTTCCTAGTTGTTGGGACTTTTGATTATTCTAGTTTCTTTGATTTCCCTAGGTTTTTGTGGATGTACATTTCAGCATACTTAACTGTTTTCCTAACTGGTTTTCTGTTGTTTTGGTCTAACAACATTCAAACTTTAAGGAATAGTAGGAACAACAGTTTTCTTCTTACCATCTGACACCAACTCCTCATTAATTGGGGCACAACACTCTCTCCTAACAGTATTAGATTCAACTGTGTTGAACACACCCTTATTTTTAACTGTCTTTTCATTACTAGGTGTAACAACAGTAGTAACATCCAAATTTTCACTTTCTACAATTTCATCTATAAAAGTTAGATCAGGTTTGCCAGGTAAGAAATTTCCAGATAGAGGTGGGGGGACGGCATGATATGCCTTATCTGATCTAGACTTATTAGTTAAATTCACAAAACCTTCTACTACAGGAGAAGCTGCAGTAGCTGCATCATATCCTAGTCCCTTTTTAAACTTGTAAATTACTTGGTCTTTCTAGTATTTCATTTAAAGACTTGGATGAATTTTGAAACTTTTCTAATGTTTGTTTTAACTGATCTCTTTCTGCTTCAGCTTTTTCCAAATTCTATTTATATACATCTAAGGCATTATCTCTTAGTCTAACCTCAAGTTTTAAAACACTTATGCTATCTTCTAACACAGCCTCATTTATCTTATAATAAACTAGTCTAGCTTCTACTGATTCTAGACCTGCTTTATAAGATAACAAATTAAATTGAGACTTTTTGTAATCAGAAGACAAATTATCATATTGCTCTTTAAGAGTAGCATAAGCTTTCATACATGATTTAAAACAGAATTCTACCTCAGATTTGAACTGGAAGAACTTCTTGAAGATGCCATTAATGCAAATTTTATAGGATGCTCTTCTTCTTATTCAAAGCTTCTCAACAAAGCTATGATACACTTGTTGGTCCTTAAAACCGATCCTTTAACTCTTGAGCTTGTAAGGTTTAGGTAATTGGATATATCAAAAATATCTAAGGATGAAACTTTGATTTGAATGATATAAGCTATGCGGAATCTAGCTTATACACACTAAGAAGTATATTAATCCAACAGTAAAATTATGATTGACCAATGATATAAAACAAAAGCTTCAAATATATTAATTCGATCACTTTAACTTATTGATAGGGTTTCCAACCTTGAAGCTATATCATCTACTTCACACATCACTTTTTCTTAATGTAAATAATAATCTATGTCTATGGATCTCTTATATAGGAGAGAGACCATTAGACTTACAAAGGAATCTTTATTGGATTAGGAAACTAATAAATCAGTATTAATGTTCAACATTAATGTTTGACTAATCTTTATCTTCAACATTAATGTTGATCTTGTTTCCTTCTTTAGCATATCTTATTTCCTTTGTAGCATATAGAATATATTGTTTAATTTTGTAATCCTTTAATCAGAATTAATGTATTCACTAGCGTATTTACTTCGTCTTTTCTATTTGACTAATCAATATTAATTTCAACAGCTGGCATATAACTTCAGTTGTTATCTTTCAATCTGCATTAAACGTTCCAAGTAATCTTTCACAATCATATTAACTCTCTGTCTTTTTGCAGTATTAGTTAGTACTGGTTAGTATTAACTTTGCTCTAGCAGTACTAAGTTTACACTAGCAGTACTAACTGATTAGTACTGGCAGTATTAACACAGTTAATATTGTTAGTTATAAACTAAGTACTAAATTATGCTTGACAGTACAAACTTTGTCTTGGCAGTATTAAGTATGAAGACTTTAATTCCCAACACAAATGGATGTCAAAACGGCTTTCTTAAATAGCGAGCTTAAGGAAGAGGTCTACGTTTCTCAACTAGAAGGATTTTTGAATCAGGACAACCCATCACATGTGTATAAGCTCAAAAAGGCCATGTAAGGTCTTAAACAAGCACGACGTGCATGGTACGACATGTTGTCAAGTTTCTTCCTTTCAAAACATTTCTCTAAAGGTGTAGTTGATCTGACGCTCTTCACATGAAAAGTAGGAAACGACTTATTACTGGTACAAATTTATGTTGACGATATAATATTTGCATCCACTAATACTGCTATGTGTAATGAGTTTGCTAATCTGATGACCACTAAGTTTAAGATGTCGATGATGGGGCAAATGTCATTCTTTTTAGGATTACAAATTTCTCAAAGTCCTAGAGGCATCTTCCTAAACCAGTCAAAATATGCTTCTAAAATAATTAAAAATATGGTATGCTAACTAGTGATTCTGTAGACACACCTATGGTAGAAAAGAGTAAACTGGATGAAGATCTACATGGGAAACCAGTTGATGCTACACTTTACCGTGGCATGATTGGATCCCTCATGTATCTGACATCCAGTAGACCCGACCTTATTTATGTTGTCTGCTTATGTGCTCGGTATCAGGCAAAGCCTACCGAAAAGCACTTAAATGCGGTTAAACGGATCTTTCGATACCTAAAGGGAACCATTAACATGGGTCTCTAGTACTCGAAGGATACCGGTATGTCTCTAACAGCATATGCAGATGCAGATCACGCGGGGTGTCAGGACACTAGACGCAGTACATCAGGAAGTGCTCAATTCTTAGGTGATAAACTTGTTAGCTGGTCTTCCAAGAAGCAAAAGAGCACTGCAATCTCGAGTACAGAGGTGGAATATATTGCCTTATCTGGGTGTTGTGCTCAAATCCTATGGATGCGTTCACAGCTAACAGATTATGGTTTTCAATTCAATAAGATTCCTCTGTACTGCGACAACAAAAGTGCGATTGCTCTATGCTGCAACAACGTTCAACATTCAAGAGCCAAGCACATCGATGTATGCTACCATTTTATAAAGGAGCAGGTGGAGAATATAATAGTGGAACTCTACTTTGTTCGGACGATCGGTCGTGAAATATCAAAATGGCTGACACTTCAACCAACCCTTGCCACGGTGAATGATTTCAACTTCTTCATCGAAAAGCTCAGAATGAGAAAGCATGTCTCCGGAAACGTTAAAACGTTTGACAGAGGAAAACGGTACGAGTAATGGTGGTAACTTGTCATATATCCTATGTATTATATGTATATACAAAAACATAAAAACCCAAAAAGATTTTTCATTTTATATAAATTTTTCAAAAAGAAAATATAAAAATATAAAACTAGAAAACAAAATAAAAAAAATAAAAAAATCAGAAAAATACAAAAATAGTTTTTCATGACATGTTTTCTAGCATCGATAATATTTACGGCTTCAGAAATATCATTCAATAATGGCACAAAGCCATAAATAAAGTTCGAATAGAAAATATGTCATATGGCTTATTGTTAGCCTCAATTTATTGAGTCGAACAAGGAAGCTCGGTCACTCTACGATGGAGCTTCGGTCTTTAATTAGTTAATGTTGTAATAGGATAATATCGGGAATCGGGCTCGATAGATAATCTAATATTGTATATGTTTTGGGTTTAATCCCAAGCAAAACCCGAGCCCGGGTCCTAGTTAAATATCCCGCGCGTCACATTAAATGTGTAGGGGTATAAATATATTTAGATATTTTCTTTTCAGAAAATATCTCATATATATAGATATTTTCTTTTCAGAAAATATCTAGTTTTCATTTTCAATATATCTTTTTTTCTCTCAATACTATCTCTTCTTCTCTCACTCTCTTAAATCTTTATCTCTTTTATTCTTTAGTTTCTTGATTCGTTTCGTTGTGGATTTTATGAAGTGAAGTTAATCGGGAACTACAATTGGTATCAATCGCTCGGCGTGGATTCGTATGTTTTTTTTCTGTTGTAAGGCCTATTGATGGAAGATTTGGTTGTTTCATCATTCAGTATATTTGTTTTCTTTTGGTTGATTTCCAGCTTATTCAAATAGAAAGGAACGCAGAAGTTGTTCGGTTAGATTTTAGGGTCCCAAAACAAGTTTATTTTGGTTCGCATCTGTTGGAGGCAAAACGTCATGGGGTTTTACGCTTTTTTTTGTGAAGAACAATGAACGAGAGGAAACACGTTAGTAACAGAACGGAGAGGAAAAAGTAAACAACCGAACGAGTTCATCTTATCGAGAACGAACGGAGTTTAATCTTTCGAGGGATCTATTCCGAACGAGTTCATTGTTCATAGAGCGAATTAGTTGGGGGATAAATATACGATCGAGCGAAAAAATTCAAGGAACGAACGAGATGGAACCGAATCGAGCAAATTTTTTGGATGATACGAGCAAAATTTTTTTGGGACATCCGGAACGACCAAAATTTTTTTTTGGAACCGATCGAAAAAAAATCCTAAAAAAAATAACTTGTGTGACGAAAAATGGTTTTCAGTGTTATCAGCCATAATTTTGATCCGTAAGTCCGTTTTAGGCCCTTACAGTTTCTTGTCCGTGACTCTCAAATCGAAGGAGAAAAACGAGCCGGATCCTCGCTGGTAACCAACTCTAGCTGGTTAAGGATTTTTGAAAGACCCAAAAAACATCGTTTTTTGATTTTATTGAATTTTTAGTTTTATTTTAGAATTTTTGCCGCTGATTCCAAATCAAATCACTCCGCGTTTTCCTATTGATTTTGTTAAAATATCACGGTTAATTCATATTATCGGTTTTAATCTAGACGTGTAAAGAATCACCGTGAAGTGAATTGCTTACACAACACAACTTCCATACATCATATCCACTTAAGATCCATAACAAAATTTTCACATTAATAATTCACGATTAAAATGGAAACAAAGGTTTCTTCATCTTCGGGTTCAGTTTAGAGGAACATGAGATACAGAAATGCAGCTGCAAGCAAAGGGTTTCAAAGAAAATTCCTTTTGACAAATTATTTAATAGCACTTACAAATTCAACCATCAATTCTCGAAAATCAGAGTAGATGGTTCATCAGTTTTGCTAAGACTCTTTGGTGATAGGTTTCAGAACTTCAAGTTCTGTTATCTCAACACATGAAAAAACTTTAGTAACACCTTCTCAATGCAGGAAACACTTCCGAGATGGATTCCAAATCCGCTCTAAGTGTGGATCAAAGTAAGTTTGAAAGGTTCATTAAATTCTGACTTCGTTAAAGCCTCTCGATATTTTATTCAAGATCTTTTTCATCAAGATCGAGAAAGTAATAGAAACTTCAGGATTACACTAACAAATGACAACTCAAAACCTTCAAGGAACAATGCATCCAGAGAACTGAACTCCCATTGAGCAATGTATAATAGAAAGAGCAAAGAATGAGAGAGCCTTAAGATTTGACGTTGATAAGTTGAGGTGAAAGACCAGTTTCAGATTCAACAGATGCAAGGTTCAAGAGGTTCAAATCAACGATTACATGTTCAGGAGATGAAAACAATAGCAGTAGGTTTGTATAGAGAAGAGATTGATAAACAGAAATTGGAAGCACATTCCAGTTACCATGGCAAAGAATTCCAGGACGGTCTCACTGACGCAATATCCAGTTCTACTAGTCAGCAATTGGAACAGGTTCAAACCAGATGAAAATGATGTGTTTGCAAATGAAGATGACATTTTGAGCAATCGGAATCCATTAACTGACACATATGTTATGGAGTGGATGAAAGAAATGTCATTCCTGCATTCATCATATATATGTACTAATGATAATCAGGTTGATCAAAATCGCGGCTTGAAGGTGTTGATGGGCGATGCTGGCGCTGCTAATTAATTGCTAATTTGACTCTTGATAGGAGAAAAACAAAAAGGTTTTAAAGCAATAAAGAAAGCTAAACGCATCATTGACTCAAGAATTGGAAAAAAATGCAAAACTTACCATTAGATGAGACGTACTAAGATTAGGGCTCTGGGGGAGGCTACTAGCAGTGGGGATAGTTCTCTGATTGCACTGTAGGGGGTCCCAAAACTAGACTGAGCTTTGAGAATGTCACGGCCCTTTCATGACTAAGACGTGATTATAAAAAATACTTCACACAAAGTTTAATTAAATGAAACACATAGGGGATATCTAGCTCGTAATGACTTTGACATAAAGAGAGTTTAAAAATAAAACTATGAAAAATTGCAGTTGCCAATCATAAACACGATGAGCTTGTCAAAAGGTTTGTTAAAAAATGGTCACCATTTGAAGGTCAAACTCAAAGAGAAAACTAGGTTATTTCGGATTTAAGGTTAGGAAGAAAATACATTGAAACGATGATTGAATTGGACAAACAATAAAGTTTTAAATGAAATTCTTTTAAAGCATTGTCAATTCAGGGATCCAAATCACATGTTTGCAACCAAATTGCGAAACGTATCTTATTAGTGGTAGAATCAACATTTGCTAATCCATAGTACCTCAGAAAGCTCAATCTGATAAGCATCGTTTGTATGATGATCCCATATGATTCTTCTCGATCCTGCAACAGATTTGCCCCGATGGGAAGAGACAGTGACTCTGTGAACAAGAGAGTAGATCAAATTGGATATAAAGACAAAGTGAAACATATAATTACACATTTCAAAACAAGTCTTTTTGAAACTTAAACCACCATCAAAACTATCTTGATTTGTTGGAACGCGCTTAAAGAAGTTAGGAAGACAATGTGGAGAAAAACAAGTTTGTTAGGACTCAAAAGCCAACATTGCTAAACACGTTGGCTTTCTACCCATGTCTAAATCCATTAGTAAAGTAGACTACTTTATAAATGAAATGACAAAACAAACTTCAATCATTTTAGCATTAATTTGTCAACAAACTTGTCTAATCATACTTGTAGTGCATTTCCGATCCCAAACTGCTTTAGAGTATGGAAGTTTTGATCAACAAATCTTATTAATGGCCTCTTTCAGACAAAAACTATACTAGACGTCAGTGTTTTATTCATGAACTAAAAGAGAAATGATGTCGATTTGGTGTACGTTTAATTCCTTGAAAAGGATACTTGACGAACTTGAATCAGAAAGGCTGATTTTTCAACATATATGATCTTTCTTATCGAAGAGTGTGTGTATAAAATATGTTACATGTTCATAATTTGATTCTAGGTCTATTTAAATTGCTAATACTGAATTACCAATGCATGTATCTCATAAAGTCAAAGATTGTGAATGTCTTGCACTTAATGTTTCGAAACATATAAAGATGACTGATCTGTTAACAAAGAAGTTATAATAATTTGTTAAAAAGTTTTTCTAACTAAAAAAACACATCGATTTCTCTTGAACTTTCTTTTTACAACATTGTAAAGAAAAGATCTATGAAAATAACAACCCAGTTTGCAAAGAATATGATTCAATGTATTTCGAAAAGAACTGTGAACATATCATGAAATACAAGTTTTGAAAGCTAAATGCAAGATCAAGAAAACATGCGTAAATAAATGAGGATTAAGATAAACTCATTCTTGGTAATCAAAAGGAACGTCTGTAGAAACTCAGTTTGATAAACAGTCTGTTGTCGCAACCAACTGGCTCAACGGATTCCATACCCATCTGTTTTAGGAAATCGACTCCTTTTTGCAAATTCTCTGAAATGAGAAGTTTTCAACGCAAAATAGTGGGTTAATAAAACTAATGTGTCGGATGGTTTATGTAAACCAGTGCACTCATACATATATGCCTTTCATAATAGAAACCAAGGGATCGAAACACAAATGTGCTTAAACCAGAAATGTTTGAATTGCTCCACCACAACACAAATCAGATAACACACTGTTGCCTCATGCTTCTAGAGAGTATATAATGCTCACATGCTAATCTTCAGGAGTAATTCACACTACTAGTGTTAGCAGACCACAACTTAAGTGCTATCATGGTTAAAGATAAGGTTGTGCCGAAAACAATAGTTCATGTGAAGTTTCAAAAGAAGGAGTAGATGTCCATTCATTGGATTTTTAGTATTTATAAGAAAACAAAGTCTGTTAGACTGCGTGATAATGACAGTTCAACTCCAGAAAATTCGATATTGCGATATGCTGTTTGTGATGAATGTGGAACCATGTGTGTTTTAATTTTAATCATGATGCTTGTGTTCTCGATACTTGAAGACGTGAATGTGAGAATTAAAGAAGCCTAATGCTAGTGCTATTAGTGCTAGTAAACAGATGAAAAGCGAACAAATTCTGTTAGCAACCACCCCATAAGAAAACAGTTGCATCAGATATCCACGATTCAGAATTCCTAGAGTTACTATAAGAGTTGTTATGTGTATACAAAATCAGGATTGGATAATGGTGGATAGCTAAAAGTGTCCATGTTTATACATGGACCCTTAAGCCACTTAGGACCAAAAAGATATGGATGCCTAAGATTAGAAAGTTGATGAATTCATACAAGTATTTAGTCCCATATAAAACATTATCTCTAGATAACTTGAATGTCTTGAAAGATATCGAAATTCCTTAGGAATCCAATTTCTGTCCAAATGTTCATTCGTCCTCGGACTTCTTGCAGAATTGTATAATCATCCTATTCCTTGTTGACTTGGATTGCTACAGTGTACAAATGATGTCTGATCACACCAGTTCAGACCTCGCACCACACGACATATGATGTCTGTTCACATAGTTCAGGCTCAGTTCTTCATCAATGAGGTTTGAAACACAGCAGATCAAGCCTCGATCGTCTCGCAAGATTCTGATCATAACCGTCAGAACTCGGAATTCAAGACCACAGCAATGAACCATCAAGTTCAAAGCTGGTTCCAAATGTTGTTCCTCTAGCAGACATGACAGATCCATCACGACAAGAGTTGGAATTACTATTCCACTCATATATTGCATTGTTATGTGGACAACGGTACATAAATACATAATCAGAAAATCAGAAAATTTCAAAAAGATTCTTCTGAAATGTCTCTTGGATATCGATAGTATTTACCGTGCTTTGAAATACGTATTAACACATTGACACTGGTGTGTAAATGAAGAGGTTCGAGCTTGAGAGTTGCAAATAGTATCAAAACATTGTCATTTCTTAATTTTCTAGGGGCTTATGTGCAAAATGTCAGTACATTACCCGACTTCAAATAAAGCGGTAAAGGTTTATAACTATATCCTCAGACAACGAGAAAAATTAACGTTTCTCGGTTCTTGAGCTGTTCTTAAGGACATTCCATGTTTTTAGCTCCAAGAACTAGGATAGTGTACGGCTTCCAGTGCGCTTAACCCTATAGCGTTTAGAAGAGAAGTCCTCTAAACATTTGGTTTTTCAAAAAAGTTTGAACAATTTCAAGAATTTCTCTGTTGACAAATTCATTAATCTTTCAAAAATTGTGTGTTAACACTCCATACTCACAATGTTTTAAAGACAACAATTTCTCAATTGGTCCTATTTTTGAGGGGGAGTTTTTCGAAAAACAAAGTTTAATGTTCTTGGATACATCATCAACGACAACTCTTATGTATTCAAAACATTATCAAAATGTTCCAAACCATTATCAAAATGTTCCAAACCATTCATGCTGATAATATTTTCTCCCACATAATTTTCAAGACATATTTTAATCACAAGGTATTTCAAAAACTAAGTGTTTATTATTTAAAATAAGGGGAGAAAATGTAATTAAAATATGATCTATTCGACTCAATGTGCTGAAGAAAAGGTTTTATGGTTCGATCTTATACCCAACAACATCTTAATTTCACAACGATTCTGAAGTCATAAGGTGGTTAGGTTAGGAATCAATCCTATGATCCAACCAGAACCGGAGGATCTACCCAAGGATAATCCAAAGTTAGAAATAGCAGTCCTTAGGTATGATTGGAGATGAATGTATATGGGAATAATGCCGACTAAGATTGAGCTAACACTAGAACAATCACAACAAGGTGTTAGTAATGATGTCCTGGTAAGCATTGAAGGTGTTGAAGAATGAAAAAGAAATGTATGGATAAAGGGTGTAAACAAAGAAGCCCTCCACACACTTAAGGCAGAAACCGGGTCAATACATAATCTATCAGAATCACAAGATGATTGCTGACATTGAAAACGACATCATGGACCCAGTGATGCAATGCACAACCCTTCCTAGCCATTCGGGTTTCTCTCAACAAAAACTTGTCTCATTTGTCATGGAGATACACACGTTATCTATTGACATCTCATTCCGAGATCGTTGATATTGAATAGGTGGCAATCTGCTCAAGCCTCCGAGTACTAAAACCAAAATGCACTAATCGAGTCTAGAGCCAAGAGATCAATAAAAATCTTGTTAGGACACATTCCATTTCAAACACTTGTTGAACATCATCAAGTTTACAAGCTGTTAACAAGAGTCCTACGCAATATCATTGTGATATTTGCCAGAACATCCGAGTGATACTTATGTATTCACAATGAAGATGGAAATCCTGCTTGAGTCAACATCAAACAAGCTCTTGGTAGGTGACTTGCGAGATTCTATATGAATCAAACTTGTGACAACTGGATATCGATTTGGTCTAGTAAATGAATTGACGGTTGATGAATTTTGATAAAAACATGACACTCTCGATGTGTTACAAAAACACTTTAACGAGTGACACGTCGATTGATTTTCAAATCAATTTTCTCGTTTATCACTAACGTAAACCTGCAGGTCAAACGGTGGTAACGGCAACCTCAATCCTATTTAAATGCTCAATCTACGAAGACATACTATCTAGAAAGCTCAAGATTTAAAGACAAAGACTTCCGCAAACTCTGAAATAAAGCTTTCAAGATGATGAATAGTATGAGCATGTTGGTCAAAGACATAAGATCGCAAGATGGCATAGACGATAAAGACAATGACGAAGGCCAAAAGTAAAGATCGCAAAGCATGAAGGAACAAGCCTACAACTAAGAACAAAGAGAAAGACCAAGACCACATGAGCTTAACGACAAAAGGAATCTCATGAAGGAGTGTCATCAATGAACTCACTTCGGGGGAGATTGTTAGCCTCAAAATATTGAGTCAAACATGAAGTTCGTTCATTATGTATGTTAGTCTCGGTCAATTAATTAGTTAACGTTGTAATAGGAAAGTATCGGGAATCGGGCTCGATAGTTAATCTAATATTGTATATGTTTCGGGTTTAATCCCAAGCAAAACCCGAGCCCGGGTCCTAGTTAAATATCCCGCGCGTACCTTTAACGTGACGGGGTATATAAGCTTTTTCTTCTTTAGAAAAAGCTAGTTGTTTCATTATATAAAAATCTTCTTTTTCTCATTCTCTCTAACCTCTCTCTTCTTTCTCTTTCTAAAATAACTCAATCTTTCTTTATCTCTTTTTCTTGGTTCGATTCGTGGTTCATAATATGAAGTGAAAGTGTAAATCGGGTTCCTACACCTAAAACCCTAACCCAAAATCAAACCAACCCGTGACCCCTTTTTCTTTCATTTTGACCCATTTTAAACCTAAGCTAGCACCCTAGCACCTCAAGCACCTCTATGACATCACCACCATGTCACCAACCAGCTTACCAAGCACCTCCATCACCTCCTTGTAAGCTACTTGTAAACAAACACCTCCTTGTCATCATTGTGGTTAGCCATGGCCTTCAAACACCCCTCCACCTCTCATATCTAGTTCCTAGCTCTAAATACTCATCCTATAGCCTTCAATAGTCATTACCTATGACCCTTGGCCACTACTCCAAGCTCTAAACTTGGGCACCAAGGTTTTCGAGTACTATATATAGGCATACATACACATACATTTCATTCACACCTCAAACTCATCTCACACACTCAAATGGAGTTCTAGCCATTCCCTAGCAGCAATAGAAGATCAAGAGAAGTCCCTAAGCTCAGAATAGAAGCCAAGAAGCAAGAAAAACGAAGTCTTGAAGCCATTTCTAGGCGTACGAGTCATAAAAACCCATTTCGACCCATTTTAGCTCAAGTAAGCCTAAGATCTTGTTCCATAAACTTATAATCTGTATTAGAATGTTCATAATACTCTTAAGATCATATATAAATTCTTTTTTGAAGCCTTGAATCCTCAAACCCATGTGTTTTTTGTTAAAACCCTAAAAATAACCCGTTTTGATTTTCTAGCTAACGAATCCTTTTTCTAAACTTTTGTTATGTTAGAACATCTTATTTTTGCTTATTCTAATAAGCTATAACCTGCAAATATCATTTGGAACCTTAAAATAAGCTTGCATGGCTTTTTGGACTTGTTTTGCAAATATTTCCATGCATAGGGGTATATATCGTAACTTTATGAAATTTATAACTAAAGGGGCTGAAAATGTCATTATTCTAAAGTTATAACTATAAGGACCTATTTTGGCAAGTTTCAAAGTTAAAGGTTTAAATTATATATACTTTATATATAAAAGACTAAAGTTGTAAAAGTTTATAAAACAAGGGTATATATTGCCAAATTTGCAAACTTAAAAATATAAAATATAATATTTTTATATAAATTATAAAAATATATATTAATATTATAAAACTCGATTTTATTAAAACCCGACACATTTATCGTTATTAATCATAAATCGACGCATTATTACGTTATATATTTAACGTAATTTTTCATCGACTAACTTTTGAAGAAACTTAAAATCTTATCGTGTCACGTTACTAGGGAATTTCATATGAAGGGTTTCATTTGAGTTTTCGTTTTGACGAGTTTGCTGGGTTTACGATTTAAAGTGCCTTGGCTCCTCAAACGATACTACATGGCCTCTGGATTATGATAGCCCGAACAGTGATACAATATTTCCATAATTTAATAAATCAAAGATATACGTTAAACTTTGTAAAGTTTTGAAACATAAACCATCCCACTAAGACTTGACATATTACTTCAGGTTGCGTGACAAAGCCGTTACTTTCACTTGATATACTTTTGCCATCAATCAGATTTCCCTGTACTGTTAAGGTGAAGTTCATAGCCTCGCCTTTACTTATTTACATGTTTTATAAACCCGCGAGGGGGATACATGCTTGTTTTATACAAATTAAACACAAGTGATTTTGATATATGATATGGTTCCATCACTGTGAATAGTCCCATCTTTATATGTTTTCTAAATCCCGTGGGGGATTCATGCTATAAACTATGAATACAAGTGTTTTTCCAACTATATGCTATCCTGATATATTATTGCCTAAGTTACCTCCATTTTCCCATAAGACATCCCAGTCTCTCTTTGGGTAATAGCTCCCAGTATCTCTTTGGGTAGTAGCTCCCAGTATGTCTTCGGATAGAGGCTCCCGGTTCTATTAAGTTTAAATATGTGATTCATGAGCTTAGGGCAATAATACTGTTTTCCATGATAATACTGTTTTCCATAATAATTGTACTCATTGCAATTATTACACTTATGGGTGTATAACAACGTAACCCACTATTGAACTTGTACTCAACTATTATAACTGAAAACCTATGAATTTCACTCAACCTTTGTGTTGACCCTTTTAGCATGTTTATCTTAGGTAATTGAGCAACCTATGGCACAGAGTGGCACGGACTTGAAGATGGCTAAACTATTATCATTCAAACTTTATGTTTCTAGATTTTGGGACCTCTTTTGTAAAACTCTGATTTGATATTGAATGATAACTAAATTTTCCAAAACGTCTCTTTTGAGTCGTTTTATATGATTATGACTGTTGATCCATAAAGTAATACCTCAGATTAGCTTTCGCTGCTATATGTAAAAAATGAGGGTGTTACAATTACGTTGCTCATAAACCATGGTGCACCTAACAAAAGGAATCTTTATCTCATGGTAAATATCTCTCATCCAAATCTTTACTTTTGGAACGCTGTAATCAGGAATGCTATATGACCTAAACATATAGAACCACAGTTTTTGTTTTAGTTGCTATATATATAATTCTTGTGCTATTTTTTCTGTCTTATTACAGCGATATACCAACGACTCAATTCATCATCAACTACAACAAGTCGCTGCTCAAATCACAAAAGTTCATTATACATATTCTAGATGATAGTCGTCTATTTGTGAGCAGCAATGTCGATGGAATGATAAGAAGTGCCATTCAAGAGTTCAGAGACAGGATCACCTATGAGAAGCCTACTTAAATATTTTTCTTTTTTTAGCCGCGTTGGTTTTGACTTATTTTTCAAGATTAGCATGGAAGAAGTTTTGCGTATGCAACATATAGTTAGTCTTGACTTTTTTTTCCAAGGAAAAGGGAAATTTATTAGCTTAAAAAGCACCTTACAAATGACAATCCAGAAGCTTAGACAAGAACCCAAACTTCAACAAACAGACATACACCACAAAGGACAAAAATACAATAACCAAATTACAATAAAACATCCCCAATACAACAACAAAGATAGAATCTTCATAATCAGTATTCTACAGCATCAAACCAAAGCAGCTCCAACAGAGAATCTTCAGAAACATGACAACAAATGCACACGATTAACCAGAAAATCTACCATATTAAAAACCTTTCTAAGAAAAACCCCATGGGAAAAAACTTGGCAAGGGAAAAAGAGTATAGAACTTAGCTGGAAAACAAAACAATAGCATTTGCCATTCGTGGTGCAAAACTCAATAGCCATTTTAATCTTGAAACTTGTTGAAGTAAAATCCGGATCTCCGGCCTTCAAGTACGTCGGAGCTCCCTTCGGCCGTTGACTATTCAGATTCCCTACACAAGAAACAACACGCGTTAGCCTCACCCTAGCTATAACCCCAAGACCAAGCTCCGGCATGAGAGTAAGAAGTTGGTACGTATGAAGTGTGTGTAAATGCTATGTCACAAAACAATTAAGAATGTAATAAATGAGCTAGGGGTATTTATACTACCCCAAGGGTGTACCTGGATGACGTCAGTCGGTTGACCTGACATGTGACGTATGTATGGGGACTACCAGATCAGCGTGCCAGGGGGTGTCAGGTTTGTCCTTTAGGGTGAAGACACTACCTGCGAGATAGTGACCTTACATACCTCTTTTGTTCAAAGATAGTACCTGTTAAATGTTGTCTTTATATACATCATCCTCCGTTACCTATGATTTTGTCCCCAGGTGGGGTCCGACCAATGTGTCATCGGATATTGTACTGTCCAGCACGTGGTGTCATGCACATACACGAACATATCCCCCCAGTGTTATATTATTATTTGGTATACTGATGATACGACACTTAACAAAATATTGTCTTAGATCACGAAATATCATTTTCTTATTTTTGGCCCTCCGGTCATTTGGTAGGTTATTACCGAATTGAGAATGTATGGGGTGGGCTTTGCTTTTTTTTCTTAGCTCATGGGCCGGTTTTGCAAATATGGGCCCATGAGCCTTGCATTTTGTTACGGGATCGGGGCGACGTTCTATTGAAAAGTTGTAACGGCGTTTCGTCTTCTCCTTAACTACGATCGTGCCACGTGTCGTGTATTATTATGATGGACGGTTGTGATCGTGCTTCTCGCTGCTTCTCTGGTACAACATGCTCTTTCCTATTTTCGAGGAAGAGGGTATAAATACCCTTCCTCTCACCCTTATTTACCCTTACTTTCCCACACATACTCGTTCTTTTTCCTGTTTTCTCGCAACTTTGTCATCGTCTGATTTCTCTACCTCACCAGGTGCATTTTATTCTACTCTTTCCCTCTTCTTCCTTCTTTTGTTACCAGGTACATGAGTGAACCTATCGAAATGGCTCCGGAGAGTTCATGGGTTGTGGTCATGCCAAAATTTGATATGCATACTATACTTCTACCCTTACTTCGAAAGAATTAAAGGACGTGATTGCAGAGTATAGTGTTCCTACAAATCTGCATCCTCGTCTTCCTCCTTTGGGATTGACCATGGATAAGCTCCTGTCTCGGTATATTGGGATATATATCGAGCAACTTGAACAGGGGGGTCTGCGCGTTCCTTTCTCGACCTTCTTCCTCGCCGTCATAAAACACTTTGGTGTGCACGTTTCCCAACTAGTGCCGATGGGAATTAACCGAGTAATATTGTTCGAGATCCGTTGCTGAAGCTTGGATATTCCTCCCGCCATCTCTTTGTTTTAAGTATTTTATAAGTTGTGTAAACAAGGCCATTGGTTTTCATTTAAAAACAAGATCGGTGGTCGTTCCAATAAATTTTTTAAGGAAGTTACAAAAAGTTTAAAGGGCTAGAAGAAGAAATTTTTTCTGATTGACAGGAGGGTGGTGCCGGATGCAATGCCTTGGAGGCATTTGGACACTGACGTTCGAGATGACTTCCCAAATAATTATAACGAGGAACATGTCGAACGGCTAGCTGCTCCTGTTGTTCCTCTACGACCCCCTCCTAGGCACTTGTTATATCTGTACGGACTAACCACAGCTTGCTGACATCCGAAACTACGTTATGTGATCAAGGACATCGACGGATAGGGTAATGAATGTCGCGAGGCTTTATTATTTGATTACAACTGACTTTTGTTTTTCTTCATATTTCTGTTTTGTTTGCTAACTCTCTTGGAGTGATGTCCATGGATGACTTCTTATAACTTTCGGAATGGACTGGGACAACTGTGAGCAAAACCAAAGAGCTTGTTCATGAGGATCAACGTCCTCCTCTTCATGTGACCCCTCCTCTGACTGAGGGTCAATTGCTTCCTGAGAAGAGCCTGACTCAAATAGCCGTCGAAAAACCCAATGCTAAGATTGTTGCCGCTCGGGAGAAGAAAGACAAACAAAACTTGGCGAAGGCTCGGTCTAAACATGCAAGAGAAGAGAGCTCAATGGTGGGTTACACGAAACGAGCTCCCAAGAACCAAGAAGTCACCAACTCTGGATCTGACAAGACCATTTCCACTGACCCTCTTCGTCATGCCAGACCGAACATACAAGATGAGATTGCCACCTCCGCACCCAATGCCGCTGTTAGTGCTGCTACCGGAGGGTCTCATGCGGTTGATCTTGAATGCGAGGTTGTTAACCTCAGTGAGAGTACCCGCATTCCCACACCTTCGGTTATCTTTGTTGTGCCGCCGCCTCCTCATATTCAGCCTGATCCTTCTGCGAAGAGAGTAGCTCATTCCGATGGTAAGTTCTTGCCTTAGTGTTTTTTGTATACTACTTAACTTCTCCTAATGGTGTCCTTTTCCTCGCGCAACCAACTCTATTCATTCTAATTTCCAAGAAGAAGGCGGGAGCTCTGTAAAACATCAATTCGTGCCAAAGTAGGGACTCCGAGATGATCTTCAGATTAGCTTTGTCTGTGCTTGCAAGGAGATGATTACTCATCTGGCTACTCCTGCCGAGGATGAGTACCTAAGGAGCCTATCAAGTGTGGAGTTGGTTAGGTGTGCCTATCAGTCGATAAGACGGTGTGTTTTATCATAAGGAGAGCTGTTAAAGAGACACTAGGATTTAAATAGTGAGCACGTGGGGCTTCTCTATCGATGTAAAGTTTAGCTGGAAGAACTAAACCGCTTAAGGAAAAATCTTCAGAAGGAGATGCAAGCTAATAGTGAGTTATCCAAGCAATTCACCTTACTAGACTCTGCTTACTCGTCTTGCGAAGATAAGAAGCGTAAGCTGATGGATCAATTGAAAGATATGGAGAAGGAAATGGACGATTGGAGGGGTACCGCTTCAAGACAAGTAGAGAGAATCAGAGTTTTAGAAGGGGAGTTAGGGTCCAAGTCCCAACAGCTGACTGTGGCTGAGGAGCGAGTCCAAGCATTAGAGGGAGAGAACAACAAGTTGGTGTCGCACCTTGCTCAGGCAGAGATGAAGCGCTATAAGTTGGTCTGGGAGTTCATTTCGGATGTGGTAAGGAAGCTTCTCGTTAGTGCCTAATATTAAAATAGTATGGCGGTACCTATAGGCATGTGTTTCACTATAGGGTGGCTAGGTGGGATAAGTATGGGTAAGACGGAGGATCAAATTGCCGTTATGCTTCCCGAGACTCAGAATGTGGATGTTAATGAAGCTAGGGCTTGGAAGGATAAGCACCGAGAGCTCTTTAGTGCGCAATATCCATTTATTCAGAAGGTTGTTGAATCCTACCGTCTTCCGATGGATCAATTGCTGCAAGTCTCGCCTGATCTTCCCTCCCTTGTCGATGCTAGTACTGGACCTTCTACGGAGGTCAATGTTGGAAATGTATCAGTTCAACCCCCTCTGGATGCCCACACAGCTGAAGCTACCTCTGAACCGCCTTTTAAGCATGCACTTTAGCCTGTACTTTTCATTTCAAAAATCATGATGTAATTTTGGTGTTAGTATGTCGGCGTCTGCCGAAGATATGATGTACTGTTTTAAACAATATGTAATGTACTCCGGGTTCAGCCCGGTTAATGAATACGATGCTATGTTTCTCCTTATATGTTGTGTTGTTTATTTACATCTATTTTCTGCTTGTTTTTGTTTGAATGGACATTGACTACGCCGGAGTCACATAAGAGTTTGTCCGGCAAGGATTCTTAAACTGTCAGATCCTTGCAAAGTGATGGACACTTTGTAACGCGCATGTGCGTTCTTTTAAATATAGCGTTTAGGGTATAGCCTTTCGTTGAAGGCTCTTCCCTAGTTAATTAGACTTAGGGGATTTAGATAGGACATTGACTATGCATAAGTCACATTTTATTTTTTCCGGAGACCGTCCCGTGACAGACACTCGGGTCGCAAAGTGACGAACACTTCTTTTAGACATTGACTACACATTTCTTCAAAGGTAGCTATCCATCCAGAGGAGTCACATATATTTTTGTCTAAGAAACATAATATCAATAAAACCACCCCTCTCTCCAATATGGAGAGGGATCATACATCATTTATATCATAATAAAGTTGACAATATTACATGAAACAATTCCGGAGGTTAACCGCATGCCAAGTGTGAGGAACCTCTCGGTCATTCATAGTGCACAGCTTGTACGAGCCATTATCATAGGCTTCAATCACCCTGTATAGGCCTTCCTAGTTTGGACCCAATTTGCCCTGGTTCTCCACCCGGATGGCTTCGTTCCTCTAGTATACGAAGTCTCCCACCTTAAATGATACGGGCCAAACCCGTTTGTTATAGTAATGTTCAACCTTCTTTTTATACTTAGCTTTACGGACTGCTTCCGTTTCCCTCCTTTCTTGTGTGAGGTCCAAATTCAGTCGGGTATCCTCTTCGTTCCACTGAAGGATTCGGTAGGTTGGCATGCATATTTCGGCTGGGATCGCTGCTTCACTTCCATAGGTGAGACTAAATAGAGTTTCGTCGTTGCTTGTTTTCAACATGGTCTGATGGGCCCATAGAATGTTAGGAAGCTCCCCCACCCATCCCACTCTTTCTCGACCCAATCGCGCCTTAAGACCGTGCATCAATGATTTGTTAGCCTTTTCTACAAGTCTGTTGGCTTGTGGGTGTGCTACGGCTATGTTCATCTGCTGTCTTCAGTTTCTGTACCAAACTTTTGAATGGGTCGCCCAAAGTTATCTCAAACAGTTTGGTCTCGTTGTCAGTTCGTGACCCTCGGAGACCCAAACCTGCATATTATTGTGTCTCCCAGATGAATTTCTTCACCTCTTTTTCCCTAATCTTAACAAGGGTTTTGCTTCCATCTAATTGGTTATATAATCCTATGGCCAAATGATTACTTGAGTTTCCAAAGACCTTTCGGAAGAGGTCCTAGGATTCTAAACCCACTGATTAGAAGGCCAGGAGACATGATGGTGTTACTTTATTCTTTTTGGTAGTCTTGGCACCGACCCATGTATTTAGCATGAATCACACTTGTCCACCACCTCTTTAGTGTCTCGGTACATGGACGGCCAGTAGTACCCTTGCCGCATGATTTTTGCCACTAATGATTGAGTCCCCGCGTGCATTCCACACGCCTCTTCATGGACCTCTCTTATGATGTAGTTCGCTTGCAGCGGGCCCATGCATCTTAACATTGGCGACATGGTGACTTCTTAAATAAAAATTCGTCCACCATCGTATATTGATTTATTTTCATTCGAAGGGTTCTGGCCTCATTTTCATCTGTAGGCCATACTCCCTCCTTTAAGAATTTCAAGATTGAAGTTATCCAATTTTCCTCCTATTCTTCGATAATTGTACTGACTTACTGCGCATCTATCGACTTCGTATTCAAGACCTCCACTAGTATTTCCTTTATCAAATGATTAAAAACGACTGAGGCTAACTTGGTTAACACATCGGCCTTTTGATTCTGGTTACGGTGTATGCTTTCTATCGAGAACCTTTTGAACTAGGCCACTAACTCTCAGGCCTTGGCCAAATACTTCGCCATTCCCTCACTACTAGCAACAAACTCCCCATTTAATTGGCAAGCTACTAACTTTGAGTCTACCTTCTCCTTCAGTGCTTGTGCCTTTATTTTCTCTGCCATTCGAAGTCCGGCTAGTAAAGCCTCATACTCTGCCTCGTTGTTGGTGCTTGGAAAGTTTAGCCGGATGGTGTAAGTGTATTCAATTCCTGTTGGATCAATCAAGACAAGACCGGCACCTACTCCCTTCAGACTTGATGCGTCGTTTGTGTATAACGTCCATTCTTTTTCGTTTTCTTCTCCGGATAGGTTACATATTTTTATGTGTTTAGTTCCTACTGACATTTCATTGATGAAATCTGCCATGACCTGGCCCTTAATGGCATTCTGGGGCATATATGTGATTTTGTAAACCCCCATTTCCATCGAGTACTTCACCAGTTTTTCGGATGCCTCAGGTTTGTTAAGTATCTTTTTTATAGGTTGGTTGGTTATTACCTTAATTAGGTGTGCTTCGAAGTATCGACGTAGTCTTCGTGATAAATGCAATAGGCAGAGTGCTAATTTTTCAAGAGGGGCATAGTTTCTCTCGGCACCATTAAGTGTTCGGCTGACATACCAGATAGGTGTTTGCTTTCCTACCCGATCAACCATCAGCACTTTGCTGATCGCGTCTTTAGATGCTGCTAGATATACATACAAAGTTTTCTTCGGCTAAGGTGTAGTTAACGTGGGTAGATCAAGGATTAATTTATTCATTTCTTGAAATGCACGTTCTGCTTCCTCGGTCCACCGGTAATCTTCTTTGTTCTCTTTGGTGATTTTCTTGAGCATCTCAAAGAATGGTAAAGCTCGTTCGGCGGATTTGGATAGGAACCTATTAAGCGCTGCTAGCTTTTCGCTCAAGCTTTGTGTTGGGTTTATAGATTTGATGATTACAAAACTACATGTGCTTATATGAAGACAAATGGAACAAAAGGGCTTAATGTGACACTTTGGTATTCTACATATGGAAGAATTAAAAGCTGGAAGATTTCCATGAAGATATGCATTGAAAAGTCAAAGAATATCAAAGATAGCTTCCTTAGTACTCTAGGTTTTCTTGTAAACCCTATATATAAAGGGTATAGGGCGTCTGGTATTAGCATCCAGAAATATAGATCTCTCCTAATGAGAGTCTAGACACACCAAAGAAAGCGTGATTATTAGTTAGTTAGCTAGTTAATTAGTTAATAGTATATTAGTTAGATAGTGTAGCCTCAAGAATCGTTTGGGGCTGTGAATGAATAAAAGAAAACCTTGTTAAACATCATTGTTTGTATTATTGTTATTCCGCTGCATTATTGTTAGTCTTTGATGTTTCTATTATCCTAGATGAGTCTTAATAACGATCTAAGGGGTCGTAACAGACTCATCACTTTGCATTTCTTTCAGGGTTCTCGGTGACTGCATGTCGGCCACTGCCTTTGTCTTTTTTGGATTAGCTCGGATCTATTCTGATGTGACCATGTAACTGAGAAACTTCCCTTCCTTTACTCCGAATGAGCACTTCTTCGGGTTCAACTTCATATTGATCTTCCTCAAGTTGTCGAAGGTCTCTGTTATGTCCATTATCATCTCTTGCTCCGTCCTGCTTTTAATGACTATGTCGTCTACATATGCCTCCAGGTTTCTTCCCAATTATGATTGGAAGGCCGAATTGACTAGCCGTTGGTAAGTTGCCCTCGTGTTTTTAGGCCGAAAGGCATTTTTGTGTAACAGAAAGTCCCTTGATCGGTGTAGAAGGCAGTCTTTTCTTCATCTTCTTCCGACATATGAAATTGATGATATCCTTTATATGCGTTCAGAAAACACTTAAAGGGGAACCCCGTTACTGCCTCTATTTTCGTAGTTATTTTTGGGAGTGGATGTATCTTTTCAGACAGCAGGTTTATGTTTTGAGTTTATACACATTCTCCATGCGCACCCACTTTCTTTACCAAAAACTCGGGTTAGTGATCCATTCATGGGTATCGTACCGGCCTTTACTATCTGTTATCGCTCCTAGCGCTACCAATTCTTTAGACACTCTTTCAATACGGCTCTACTTTTCTTGGACCAAAGACCCTTCATTTCTGCGCGACTAGGGTGATGTTAATTTAAATTCAATGAAGGTTGGATGATCGCCTTGGGACTCCGGACCATATCGGCCGGCTCCACAAGCAAAACACGTCCTTGGTTTTCCGTTTACATTTTATCAGCTAAGGCGACATGCTGCACGAAACTTGTGTTCCGATGGGTATCCTTTTGATATGGAAATGCTGGGTTATCTCTACATCTTGGTTCTGCGGAACTCCCGGTCGTTCTCGTCTCCTTTACCTTGGTTGGTTCTTCGTGAGCAATCTGCTTACTTTCTAGCTGCGATTTCAAAGATTGTCGCAGTCCTGAGGACTAGCGTGGCGATCCCCATTAGGGTGGGAAATTTCATCATTGCATGAGTAGTGGATGAAATGGCGCGGAGCTATCTCATTCCCGTTCGTCCCAGAATAATGTTGTATGGGGATGATGCTTGCACTACCGTGAACTTCCTCATAGTTCTTCAACATAACCCTTCGCTTCCGAACATAACTTCCAATTCAATTTGGCCCATCGGCAGTAATTGTTCTCCGGAAAATCCCACTAACTTCGTGTGGGTGTGTGTCAGGCGGGATTGGACCGTCGGAGGTAGGTTCAAGAAATAATGCTCGAACGTCACTTGTACTGCCACACCCTGATCCACAAAAACTCTTCGCACCAGATACCCTTTGACTTCGACCTTGATTATCAATAGTTCTTCCAAAATATCACCAGATGGGATTGGGGGAAAAGTTATTGATGCATTCATCCAGTCTTCTTCTCTATGCTTATGAAATTTTCGCTTCTGGCTATTTCCCCTTACATGCACCATATTGATCACTTTCCCGTTGGTGCTGTTGTTCCCGGCTGGTCTTCCCCGGTTGCCATCTCTTTCCCTTACATCCTTAACCAGGTGATAAGCTTCCCAGATTCTAGCGCGGATTCCAATTTCCTTTTTAGCTGGTAACAATCGTTAGTTTAGTGGCCTTTTTCTCCGTGGTAATCACAGTATCTATCTAGGTTCTCTCTCCTTGGAGTCCCGATCATTGGGGGGCAAGGAGGTAGCTGAAGTTGGAGTTCGGTAGCCAAAATCTCATTCAGCCTCTTCACAAGACACTCAAAACCGAGCTGATTGACCTCTTGTCTTCGGTTGTCGAACCTATGGTTTTCATGCCTTCGGTTATCATACCTCCTGACTTGTTGTCTTGGTGAAACGTACGACTGATAGCGATCCCTTTGATTATATCCTTCTGCCTTGGGTACCCCTCCGCTCTGTATACCTCAGGATGAATGAAACCCCTTGTATGATGTTCCCAATCCATTCTCTGGATGTTCTCCCTTCGGCAACTCAGTGCTCTTGTAGGCCTCCTCGGATTTGACAAAGTCATCTACCCGTTTCATCATTTCGGTTACCGTTTATGAGACTTGATCAGCGAAACGCCTGGCCAACTTTGGGCATTTCGAATTACTCATGAAAGCCGATAGTTGCATTACTTCTGGGACCCCTTAGATGTACCCCATCTCCTCTGTCCAACGTTCCTTAAAATCCGGCAACGTATCGTTGGCTCTTCGGATGATCTTTGACACCTCAGTCGGGTCTTTGCTACACTTCCTTCTGAGGGCAAACCTTTCGATGAACTTCTGTCATAGGTCTGTCCAGCTATTGATGGAGCCGTTAGGCATCCGGTCGAACCACCCTTTGGCGGGTCCGTCCAATGCTTGCTGGAACATCTTGCACCATACCATACCGGCATTTTCTACCATTCCCCTTGGTTTGACGCTCCCCAAAATGAGTGATATGAATCCTCCGGTCAGTTGGAGACATTAATTTTTCTTGTTTGAGGGCATTCGATGGCTCAGGGCCGAGAACTCAATGATCCATCTAGTGAGCGGTGACTGAGCACCTCTTTGTAAGGTCCCTTTAGGTCTTCGTCCACCTCTTTTGTTGGACTCTTTCTTTTGGGACTCCACACCGTCGAAAGTCAGACGTATGGATGTGATCGGTGTTTCGGCCCTCTCATTGTATTGCTTGATGAGGGCCTCAGGTGAAGAGATGTGGTTTAGGATTTGATCTTGTAGGTTTGGTGATCGGTTAAGGTTGTTTTCCTTGATTTGGTTTAGTGGTGTGATTGGATCTGGTGTAGGACCCGTCATCCAAAACTCTTGGTAGTTTGAAATTTGAGTCCCACGGATGGCGCCAATTTGCTGAAGTAAAATCCTAATCTCCGGCCTTTGGGTACGTCAGAGCTCCCTTCGGCCATTGACTGTTCGGATTCCCTACACAAGAAACAACATGTATTAGCCTTGTCCTAGGTGTGACCCTAGGACCAAGCTCCGGCGTGAGAGTAAGAAGTTGGTACGTATGAAGTGTGTGTAAATGCTAATGTCAGAAATCAGTTAAGAATGTAATAAATGAGCTAGGGGTATTTATACTACCCCAAGGGTGTACTTGGATGACGTCGGGCGGCTGACCTGACACGTGACGTATGTATAGGGACCACCGGATCAGCGTGCCAGGGGGTGTCAAGTTTGTCCTTTAGGGTGAAGTTACTACCTGCGGGATGGTGACCTTACATACCTCTTTTGCTCAAAGATAGTACCTGTTAAATGTTGTCTTTATATACATCATCCTCTGTTACCTATGATTTTGTCCCCAGGTGGGGTTCGGCCAATGTGTCACCAGATATTGTACTGTCCGGCACGTGGTGTCCGGTACATACACGAACAAAACTCATCCTTACATGAAAAAAATAATGCCCATATAGCCTGAGCACCACTGAATAGGAAATAGCATAGGCCTAAAACTACTTCCTAAATGGAAAAATCAAAACCAAACCCCATGAGTTGGCACATCTTTCAGCACGCACTACACAAGGCAAGGATGACTCAACCAAATAGGCATCAATCTAGGCTTATTGACATATATTCACATACCAATCTGAAATTCAACCTGAACTTCAAGTAAATCAAACTGCGAATCCCAGCTCCAAATTAGGACAATCACGTGCCCATAACAAATTTGATCAGAATATGGCAAAATACAATCCAATGATTAACAAGAAACCACCTTATGCGACTTACTAGATAGGGGTCAAATAAATCAATACAGTGTTCAGAAATCACTCCAGACCCTCTAACAACATGAATTAACCATAAAACCCATTTTTTAAAAACAAATTACTGGCCATGTGATATCTAAAACAACATACACCAACCACAATCCTAAGATAGGAGCAGAGCAAATATTAAAGCCCATGAGTATCATAAACCATAATCAGGAAACTTTCATTATGAGGACTACTGCACTATACTATTTATGTAGTCTTGAATTGTTAATAACAATAGACCTATCATCTGGTTCGATTTTAGAATTATGCACTAGTCTACTAGTTTAGTCATGTTTCAAAAGAATTGATTGGTTTGTTACTTTGTTAATCCTTGCTTAACAAAAAAGTATTATGTTCTATTTCTAACGGCGTTATAGGGATCCTAAAGTTTTAGAACGTTCATTTGAAGTATTTGATTCATGGTCTTGACAAAAAATGAAACTAGACCGAAGTACATGCATCTCGCTATCTTGATATTAGCAACTTTATCTTGAAAGTTAGTCATTAGGATGTTTGCAGTTATCATCTTTGAAGAGAAAACGTTACAAGTACTAGAATCTTATGATGATAGAAACTCAACTGATATCCTTGCAGATGTTTGTGGACAGAAAGTAGGTTCATAAAAGGAAGAACAAATATCTATTCCCATGAAAGACCAAATATCTCTATGATTAGTGGGAAAAAATAAGGAATCGAATAAAACATAACTAAACTCATGAAAATACATGGCTGGTGAAAAAAATACAGCAAATGAGTTCATAATCTACATGTGATGATCATATAACGAAAAACTACACGATGACATCATCATCCAACACATTAGCGATCATCCTACAACGTGTTAGACTTAAGAGTATTATTTTTGTAGAAGCCTTTGGGCTTTGTTATTAGTGACAGGCCTAGCCCGTTTTATGTCTTGCATCTAGAATAATCTATGAGGGATTATATATTGTAATTGTGTGTTTAATCAATGGACAAGCAAACAATAAGGAGTTTGATGACTGATTTAAGGGCTCTTAACTACTCACTCCGTCCCAAAAAAAGTGTCCACCTTACTATTTATGTTTGTCCCCAAAAAAGTATCCAATTTTTATTTTTGGTTAGTAATAATGACTTGTTTTCCTACTTTACCCTTATAATCAAAACATGCATTAATTACTCATTCTTAATTTCTATGTTAACTGTGAGGGTAAAAATGACTTTTTATTAATCAAAACTAGCATTAATTACACATATCATAATTTTTCCAATTTTTGTTTGTGGACACTCTTTTTGGGACAGAAGGAGTATTTTTTAGGATTTCTGTTACCCGTGACTCTAAAGGCATGTTCCTCTCTCAGAACAAATATGCTTTGGAGCTTTTAGACAGGGCACACATGGCTACATGTAATCCAACTCGGACTCCGGTTGACACAGAATCCAAGCATGGGTCTGACGGGGATCTTGTTTGTGATCCTACCTGGTTTGTAGTACCTCATATTTACTCGTCCTGATATATATTATGCCGTACAACAGGTCCTAGAGAACCCCACTTTGCAGCTCTCAAGCGATTTCTTCGTTATGTTTGTGGCACGTTGGACTTTGGGCTCCAACTTTATGCTTCTCGTACCGGTTCTCTCGTTGCTTATTCTGATGCTGATTGGGTTGGTTGCCCCACTACTAGGCGTTCTACTTTATTGTGTATTCTTGGGGGATAATCTCCTATCATGGTCTTCTAAACGGCAACATACTCTCTCCAGATCGAGTGTTGAGGCTGTGTACATAGGTGTTTCAAACGCAGTTGCTGAAAGTGCATGGCTTCGTATTCTTCTTCGTGAACTTCGTACACTATTATTGTCTGCCACTATTGTATATTATGACACTGTTAGTGCTATTTACACGACTTAGTTCAATACCAACGAACCAAACACATTGAGATTGATATCCATGTTGTTCGTGATATGGTTACTCGTGGTCAGGTTTGTGTTCTTCATGTGCCATCACGCTGCCGGTATGCCGACATTTTCTCCAAGGGTTTACCGTTTGCGCTGTTTGAGGAGTGTCGTACCAGTTTGAGTGTTCGCTCCTCTCCCGCTCAAACTGCGGAGGAGTGTTAGACTTAAGAGTATTATTTTTGTAGAAGCCTTTGGGCTTTGTTATTAATGATAGGCCTAGCGCGTTTTATGTCTCGCATCTAGAATAATTTATAAGGGATTATATATTGTAATTGTGTGTTTAATCAATGGACAAGCAAACAATAATTCCAATACAATGAGCAAGAACAAAATTAATTAGATGGCTCGAGTGGCACGAATCTCATAAACTAGTAACAAATACAAAAATACGATCTGTGCTTACCAAAACAAAGTGATGAATATGAGAATTATAATATTTAACCGAGTTTAATAAGGCGTTGCTTCTTTTCCCAGATGATTTGGTTAAAGATCTCCGTCACGTCCACAAGGTGCTCTCTCCGACCATACCTGGCAATGAAATAACTCGTTTTAGTACATTATGTGATTGTGATAAGAAACTATGTACGCCCTTATCTTTGAAACTTACAATCTGACGTTGTAGTATATATATGGCGCGCCCAAAAAACATCACCTAGTGGCTGGTCATGAGGTAAAGAAAGCACAAAGCTGCTTGTGTGATAAATTCAGGTAAGATAACATAGTTTATTCGATCTGCAGAGTCGTAAGGATTCCAGTAATCAAATTCTAAATCCGCAAAGCACATAATTTGCAAAAGTAAATCGTACATGTAAAAAAAATAAGCTACATCACAAATTCACAATGTATCCGTATAATATATTGTATTCCTTTTGTTCAGGATCTAAATATAAGTGATCGATAACATGGACATAAAACAATAAGAAATAAGGCAAATGACACAAAAAGGTACTTAACTTAAGAGTCATTTCTAATCAAAATATCACTTTTTTTTTGCATAAAAAGGCACCCAACTTATTTTTAGCCAATTTGGGTATTCTCGTAAAATATTTAACGATCATCCGTTAAGTGTTACATTTCAAGTCCACCGGCCGCTACCACTACCGCCAATCATCGTCGCCACCACCATGCCTCCTCACATCCATCACTACCAAGCACCGCCTCCCCACCACCATCACTATTTTAGATAAGTTAATGACAATTCATCTAGTCTAGTATACATACAGGGATAAATATATCTATGACAGAGTTTGGATAAGAGGTCTAGGTACCATAATTGGTAACACCAAGTTTTGAGCTGCCACGTCAGCTTTTTCACATTCACATTCACATTCAAAAAAACCCAAGTAACCATAACTCAATAACACCACTTTTTGGGACCCATTATTTTATTTTTTTCATCACTTTTAAAACTAAATAAATTTATTTTCATTCATTAAAAATTAAAATTACAATTCCTAAAAAAAATAAAAATAACAACCGGAAATAAAAAAAAATTACCACAAAATTAAAACTAATACATTGAATTTTATTAAAAAAACTACTGTCGGAGCGTTTAGTTGTTCGGTTTCCATTCGGCGTTTTGGCGCGTAACTTGGCTTTGATTTGATTTTTTTTAGCAATATCCAAAACGCGTCGTCGTCCGACAAATCCTTCGTGCTAAGGCGAGAATCGCAAACTCCTCAAAATTTTAATCGTCTCGTCATTGTCTTTCGACGCCTCAAACGCCTTTTCGGCGGCATCCGTTTGAAGCCGATGCTTGTGAGATACAAAACTCACCGAATTGGGACGAGTGACTTCCCCCGGTGCTCGCAATGTGTCGGATTTTTTTTTTCTGGGGCGTTGTTTGCCGGGGGGGACGAGGTCTTGGTTCGCACCGAATAGCTCGTCGGTGTTTAACCGTTGCGTGAAAATCGCGTTTTGTCTTGGTTAAATCAACGGTGCAACTTAGGGTTGCGTCAATTTTGCGTGTTGTAGGCAAATTCGCCAAAGCTTTTTCGTGATTAAACGGTGTGAATTTCTACTCTCGTCTTGGTAATGCCCCGAGCCGGGCCCATCAATCAACTCACTCTCGCCACTTTTTTCATACCGTCTGAAACCTTTTGTGATTCCGTTGAATTTTGGCAATGATGATTCAAAAAGTCGTTCCATTTGCTTGTCAACTTATCCTTGGTACGTTTTTGGATATTTTTTCGGATTTGATATTCGTTCATAAACTCGAATCCCAAAACGGTCATTCGCTTGTGACGCCCAAACGTTACGATCTCGGATAACCAACGAAAACACTCGGACAAGTTACAAGCTTCCTTCGTCCGAGGACCAACGTAAAGTTCGTAACGTCACCCGTCGGTTCGGCCTCTTTTCCTTTTGATCTTTTGGCCGCGTGTTTAACTCGGGTTCTTTTGGGTTGGGAGTCGGTTTGTTGTGGAATTGAGTTTGAAGATTGGCTTTGTTGTTGTGGTGGATTTTGTTGTATGTTTTGGAAAGTTTGTTGAAATGCAAGAAAAGCTTGTTGTTGAGATTGAAGAAAAGCTTGTTGCTCGGGAGTCATCGGAGCTTGGCTAGAAAAGCCGGGGAATTGAGAATTCGAGGTAGACTCGGAACCCATCGTGCCGGCGTTAAGGAGGTTCCAAAACGAGCCTTCATTGGGAAAGTCGGCCATTTTTTTTGGAAGGATGAAGATTGTTTTAGGATGAAGATTGAATGTATAGGTTGAGGATGAAGATTGTTGAGGATGAAATGAGATATATATAGTGGGTAAAAATATTTAGAAATTTTTTTTTTTTGAAAAAACTAGCCGTTTGGGGTATTTTTAATTTTTTTTTTTTTAAAACTAGCCGTTACCGGCTGTTTTTAAACAAAAATATTTTTTTTAAAAAACCGGCTAAAATAGCCATTTTCAAATTTTTAAACAAAAAATTTTTTTTTTTTTAAAACAAGCCTCAACGAGGCGTTGGTGTGTCAACTTGGCCACCAACGCCGTCGTCAATTTCGGATCAACGGTACCGTAACGCCGGCCACTGCTGTTAGCGACGGATACCAACGGCGTTACGGTACCCAACGCTCTAAATGCATAATGGTTGAGAGCATAGGGGAAGACGTCGACCAAACAAGATTGAAACCAGAATAACCGCATCGAAAAATGGCCCCAATCTAGTGTTTAAATATGTTGAAAACAAGCAAATGAACCCGCGCGTTGCGGCGGGGCTAATTTTTTCCCGAATAATTTTTTTTACGTTTCGGGGGGTTTTTTTTTGGCGATGCGTTATGCGGGGCTAATTTTTAATATTTTTTTTGTATGATTCGGGGAAAAAAAATTGCGTTGGGACGGGCTAATATTTTCTTTTTTTGGGACGGTTTTGTAAATTTTTTTACGGGAATTTTTGTGTAAGAAAATCGTAAATAGTTAAAAGGTGAGGGTCCGTTTTGTATTTTTTTTACTTTGGGCCAGATTTTAGGCTATTTTTGAGTTTTTTTTGGCTAATTTTTTCCCGGATATTTCCTTTTTTTGTATGATTCGGGATTTTTTTTTGCGTTGGGACGGGTTAATTTTTTCCCGAATATTTTTTTTTTTTGGGACGGTTCGATATCTTTTTATTTGGGCCGATGAATGTAAAAAAGTTGTGAACAATAAAAACTTGACGTGTTTTTTTTGTTAATTTTTTACGGGATTTTTTGTGTAAGAAAATCGTAAATAGTTAAAAGTTGAGGGACCGTTTTGTATTTTTTTTACTTTGGGCCAGATTTCAGGCTAATTTTGAGCTAGTTTTTTTTTTTTACTTTGTGCCAGATTTTTGGTCATATTTTATGCGAATTTTAGGCTATTTGTCCACAAATTTGTATATATTAGTAATAATTTTTTTTCATATGGCTTATGTGTTGAGTCTCATTTTTAAATTGTTGTTTTTTTTGCTATATGGGTTTTTTGTAATATAATGGGTTTTACGTTTGTGACCATATCGATTATGTTAAAGTTATTAGTATCGATGATGTTTCCGTGGGTATTTTTTTATCTGATAACTCAGAACTTTGTAATATTTTTATTTTTCCTCTTATTGTGCATACATAATTTAAAAACAAAACACCAAAATAATTAACAAAAAAACCGAAAAATAAAATCGGGCTAGTACAGTTTTTTTATAATTATTTGTTTTTTTTTAAATTATTGGTACTGCCAACCACATTATGACTGTGCAGCTCTCTTCCCGACAACAGCCCCTAGAAATTAGACGTCGACCAAACAAGATTGAAACCAGAATAACCGCATCGAAAAATGGCCCCAATCTAGTGTTTAAATAAATATGTTGAAAATGCCCCCAATACGTAAGGAGCAAATGATGGACGAATTATCTTTAATTAAGCTTTATTGATGTACCCCAAGAGTCCAAGCTAGTCCAACAGAAGCAATTGAACTATCACTCGATCAATTTGCTCAATTTAAAGTTTTTCGGTAGATAAAGCCTTTTGAATGTTTCTCTAACCTTCGACTGCCAAAACAAAACCTTGGTAGTGATGCAGTGGCGAGACTTGGTGGCAACGCTGATTGGTGGTGGTGGTAGCGGCCGACGGGCTTGATATGTAAAACTTAACGGATGATCGTTAAATATTTAACGAAAGTACTCAAATTAAAAAAATAATAAGTTAGGTACTTTTTTATGCAAGAAAAAAGTGTGACATCTTGATTGAAAATGACACTTAAATTGGATACCTTTTTATGCCATTTGCTCTAAGAAATATATCAAAAACCTAATATACGACAAGAACGAGAAGCGCTATGGTGAAGAAAAAGAGTAGC
>BQNB010009839.1:0-25094 GCA_026074375.1 Tanacetum coccineum
CCCTGAAACTCTCAGACGTCTTCAAGAAGGAGAGGATGAGTAAACAGAATGTCGTAGTGTATCCTTTGTAAATAGGCCAAGAAAAAAAACAAATATATATATATATATATATATATATAGGGATGGGTTCTAGAGAAAACTTTATATTCGTAAAAAACCTAGAAAACAAAACTTTAAGGTAGATTTTGCTAATATGCCAAACTTCAGGGGTAGAAAATTAAAACACACAAACAAACCTAAAAACACATTACAAAACCCGTAGTTTCTCTTCTCAGACCACCAGCCAAGCCACCATCACCACCACACGTACGCCGTCACTATCCTCCGGCACCGGCGGCCAACCACCACTTACACCCCGCCTCCCTCCAATCGACCTCTCCGATTTATTCCCCAAAATTAAACTCTACGACCTCCCAATTCCCCCTAAACCAAACCCTAAAAACCATGAAATTAGTAAAATTTATAAATTAAAAGACCAGAATGATGATTTTGATGAGGTAGCACCGTTTGATTACAGTCAACTTGAGATATTTGACAGCGAAAGTCGATGACGTGAAGTTCGATTTCGAAAGGTAGTTATTTTTATTAGCTTCTATGTATTGTGCCTTAACATATATCGAAAAATGTATTAATTTGTAGTAATAATTAGCCTTAGTTGATTTGTAGTAAATGTACTTTGTAATTTTGAAGGAGATCATACTATGAAAGGGGGCATTCGTAATGATTTTGGAGGTTTAAAAAATAAATAGTTGCTAGGCACTGATTATTTAGAATATGTTAAATTCATTTGACATTTTAGGGCATCAATGTGAAAACAGATGAAAATTTAGAATATTTTCGAAATATTTGACGTTTTAACTTTTAAGGCATCAATGTGTAAACAAACCATAATGTTTTAGGGCATCAGTGAGTTTGATTAGTGCATCATCATACACATTAGGGCATCAATGTATATGTTTAGTGTATCAGTTTGTATGTTATGTTTAGTGTATCCGCTTAAATGTTTAGTGCATCATTGGTCATAATAGGGCATCCATTTGTACTAATAGTGCATCGTTATAAATATTTTGGCATCTGTTTGTATGATTAGTGTATCAATTACGGCATCGTTGGTCATAGTAGGGCATCCATTTGTATGTTTTGTGCATCGTTGGAAATACTTAGGCATCTATTTGTATGTTTAGTGCATCGATGAACAAATTAGGGCATCAGTGTATATGTTATGTTTAGTGTATCCGTTTGAATGTTTCATTGGGCATCTATTTGTATGTTTAGTGCATCGATGACCAAATTAGGGCATCAGTGTATGTTATGTTCAGTGTATCCGTTTAAATGTTTAGTGCATCATTGATCATAATAGGGCATCCATTTGTACTAATAGTGCCTCGTTGAAAATACTTGGGCATCTGTTTGTATGATTAGTGCATCAATGAACAAACTAGGGCATCTGTATGTTATGTTTAGTGCATCCGTTTGTATGTTTACTGCATCGTTGGACATATTAGGGCATCCTGAAGTATGATTAGTGCATCATTGGACATATTAAGGCATCAACGTGTATGTTTAGTGCATCCATTTGCGTGTCTGGGACTCAATGGTTAGTACGGAAAATATTCTGGTTTATCTTAAATAGCAAGCTGGAAAATATTTGAAGGTTTTGGAAATTTCTATTATTGAAATGATCGTTTACCTGACTTTTAGATCTTAGCTTTTAGTTATTCAATTGTGAACACTTCTACTCACTAGATCTGTTATGCAATATTGCATATAGGAAATTATTCTGCTTTATGTTTGCATTTGAGATATTAGTTTTAAAAACAACATTTTTTGTAAGCTTACAACAACGTGCACTTTGATGCGATTTGTTTGGTTAAGCGGAGTAATGCTTGAGTTCCTACTGATCTTAAATTGAAGCCTAAATTTGGTTTTTTTAGCTTTCGATGTTTTTTACGCCTAGCTTGTGTGCTTTCGATGTTTTATACGCCTAGCTTGTGTCTATACAGCTATAAAAATATTTATGGTAACACAAGTGTAGTTTTACCAATGTAGGTTGTTTACATTTGGTCAAAATGTCAAATAGTTTTGCTGCGTGCAAGTAGTCATAAAGCATGCGTGCAAGTTTTGCTGCGTTAGTTAGGAAAAAGAAAATTGTGATTCTAAGTGGGATGTCAGTATGTTGTGATCTATATGTATATGGATTATTGTATTAGGTGTAGCTGAAATGGTTACATTTCTAAAGCTTTTGCACGTTGATGGTGGCCCTTTTAAGAATAATGAAGTCTTTTTCGCTCGAGATATGTTTTTATTTGCCTCTGAATTCTCCTTGCTGCTGTTGTAAGGACTTCAGTTCTCCGTGCATCTAATTCAGCCATCTGTCCAGTTTTAAGAAAAACCTTGTTTTTTCTTATCTAAAACATAGAGCAGTAAGCAGAAATACTTATCTCTAGGTTCAGAAAATGCGTTGATATGTCGTATTAGGATTTTAAGGACTCCTTTTAGCTTTCGTACCTGATAACCCTTCAATCCAAATGTATCACAAATCGATACACATGCTAACTTTTGATCATATCTGCGTACATAAAGAGCAAAGAGGACATTGGAACTAGGAAACTAGATGGCTATAGCTTATGACATGTTTCTTTTACAACTTCAGTGATGACGCGTCACTAAGTTGTCTGTTCGTGTTATATTTTGATATCTAGGAACTATATGAGTTGGTGTTTTTCTTTGATTAGATCACATGATTGTTGTTGAGTCATCATTTTGCCTATATTTATGATTTTAAAATATATGAACTTCCATTAACAGTTGACTTTGTCTTTAGATATTACAAATAAGAGGGAGCTTAATCTCACCAAACTTTTCAGATGGCTTTTGCCAAGAAATATATGCTTATGTTGATGGTGGGTCTCGAAGGAGCTGGTAAAACCACCATTTTGTACAAGCTCGACCAGAACATCACTAAAACCTCTTCTAGTGGTACTTCATTCTCTCTGTTGGTTATTCCTATATACTAAAATGTATTTAGTAATGATTATGTGTACTTAGAATTAATTCGACTTTTTTTATTTGTGCAGGATTAAACATGGAGATTGTTCACTACAAGAACATCACCTTCAACGTGTGGGATGTTGGGGTTCGTCGTGACAAGGTAGAAACGTTTTTCCTGTTTTACATCTTTTTGAATACGAATACAATTCACCTCATTTCCCATCTGTGGGAGAAGTTTGTTATCATACGAACTGTTACATAGAGGATTAGAGAATTAGGGCATCAATGAGTATTATTAAGGCATCAATGAGTATTATTAGGGCATCATTAGAATTATTAGGGCATCTGTTTGTTTAGTGCGTCAATGAACATATTAGGGCATTAATAAGTATGACTAGTGTAGTGCATAGTCACACATTTTATGTATATCATGTTTAGCAGTACATGTATATCATGTTTTGATTCTTGGTATTGTGTCATATCCTTGTTATCCTTTTATGGTTCTCGTTCTTGTAAGAACTTCAATTTGTTTATGTAGCTATAATTTATACTCTTTGGGAAACTATCGACCTAGCTGATCTGCTTTACAGATTCTATTGTTAGGGAAAATGTTTGAAAAATAGTTTGATCTATATGCTTTTCAATAAGTTGCGGATAGTTGATGTTTAGACATTTATACATAGTTAATTTTTGGTTCCTATAATATAGTCAACTCCTTCTGGTTTTTTCATCCTGTTTGTAATATCCTTTTTTTGCGTCTTCCTACCATTTTTCAGGTTAGTTGAGAAGGGCTGCAAATTAGCGTCATGGGTTGGAAACCAGACCTGGCCAAAATCAAGGAAAAATATGGATGATCACAAAATCTTGATCGGTCTAAATATGCTTGTATGGATCTGGTTATGGGATGGAACTGGTTCAGGCAAGCTCTTTAATCTGGAAATAGGTAAATTTGAAATACATAGGAAACGGGTCAAACGGGTGGAATATATAGGAAAGGGTACAGGTTTTGCTTTATCTCTACCACGTGTGATAGTCGAGGCTGCTATGGGGGATTTTGTTAGTAAAATATTACAAGACTTTGTTCTTGATATGTGGTATTCAGATATAATCCTTGATAAGGAAGCACCACAGCTTATACATGGGATTATTATGGATATTCTTGCTGAGATTTCCACGAGAGCGCAAGACATAAACCTCATTGACTTGCTAACAAGGTTGGTATTAGACTATTATCTATTAGGTAAATTTTGGCTTGTATAAGCTCTAACTATATATTAACTGCATTTTTTGTATTTTTTTTCAGAGATGTAGCTGATCTAGTAGGTGATCACTCGGAGATTCCCAGGAAAACTTAGGCAGGCTGCTATTTGTTACACGAGAGCTTTTAACGTGCTTGGTAATGGAACCTGTAATGAAATTTGCAAGTCCCGAGTGAGTCCCTAAGAATAAAGCTCTTATTGTACAATAATTAGCATCTGTTATTAGAGGGTGTTTGGATACGTGCATCATTGATGTCTAGAATCTGCATATTTGGAGCGCGGACAGTTGCAGTCAACCAGTTTGTGGGAGGAATACTTGCATGTATTTATCTATAATTATCTTCATAGTTTTGAACTTTGATTCCATGTTGTCATGAACTTTGATTCCATGTTCTTCATTTGTTGTGTATTATTGCTCTTCAAAAACTTGGAACTTCCTAGGAGTTGGGCCGCATCTGAAGATATTATTCGGTTTTGTAAACCAAGTAAATGCGAAGGTGAATATGAAGTGAGTGAAGGTAGAAGTTGTGTTGAAAACTCAAAAGTGAGCGAAAGCTGGTTGCTGATGAAGTTCTACTCCTTGTCGTCTGGGCTTGTAAACCATTTGCTTTTGAAAACTCAAAAATGGAAGTGGCAGACGAACATAATATCCTTTAGAAAAAGTTCATTTATTATTAGGAGATCAGGAACCAGGATAACCACTATGTTGACAATGAAGTTGTTCAAAAATGAACAAAATATTCGTGTTGCCTCTGTAGGAGTTGGTGCTGCAGAGCGCAGCCACGTCAGGGATACCGATGTTATTGATGGTAAGTGGGTGTCACTTGAAGCAATGAGTGAACTTAAGTGGGTCGATATGGGTCAATTGGGCTGATTGATGAGGACATGTTTGTGGGCACATTTAATGAATTCGTATGTATAAAGTTACATTTTAGTGCATCGGAGTAAAATAATATGTTATAGTATTTAGTTGTATGAATAAGTGTATCCGTATAAATGCATGTTTAGGGCATCTGTTTGTACATATAAGGGCATCCATTTGCATGTTTAGGGCATCTGTTTTTACATATTAGTGCATCCATTTGCATGTTTACTATTTAAATAAATCATTTTTTATTCCAAAAATGCGGGAAACCCATATGCTTATTTTTCTTTAGCTAATTCCTAAATGTTGTCATGAACTTTGATTCCACATTCTTCATTTGTTGTGTTGTGTATTATTGCTCTTCATGAACTAGGAACTTCCTAGGAGTTGGGCCGCATCTGAAGATATTATTCGGTTTTGTAAACCAAGTAAATGCGAAGGTGAATATGAAGTGAGTGAAGGTAGAAGTTATGTTGAAAACTCAAAAGTGAGTGAAAGCTGGTTGCTGATGAAGTTCTACTTGTCGTCTGGGCATGTAAACCATTTGCTTTCGAAAAGTGAAGTTGATCTACCAATGGAAGTGGCAGATGAACACATGGACATAATATCCTTTAGAAAAAGTTCATTTATTATTAGGAGATCAGGAACCAGGAAAACCACTATATTGACAATGAAGTTATTCCAAAATGAACAAAATATTTGTGTTGCCTCTGTAGAAGTTGGTGCTGTGGAGCGCAGCCACGTCACGGATACCGATGTTATTCATGGTAAGTGGGGTTTGAATCGGTAAAAAAAAGTATTTGTTTGTTTGCACGGGTCCTACGCATCTCTTGTTCGCTGATTGAATATAGTGGGGTTTATTGTTTATTTGGTAGAATATTGGTGACGAGGTGAGATATTTGTTTTAGTATATTGTTTGAAGTTTAATCTTTGGAATTTGTTTTGATTGGATTTGGAAGAATAATCGCATGAAAGGTCCAATGAAGATAAGTTTATAATATTTGGTATCCAATGGTTTGTATCGAAAAATGAAAACGCAACTTGGTTGTTTACTTTGGTCTGATTAGTGGTTATGTTTTGTTGTTCTGTCGGTTTGAATATGGTTTTGTTCGAACACTATAGTATTAGTTCTTTGATTTTGTATCGGCATTGGCGTCGGCATTGGCATCGGCATTGACATCGGCATTGGCATCGGCTTCTGCTTCGGCTTCGGCATCGGTATTGGTATTGGTAGTGTTTGTTAGTAAATTAGGTTTTGCATTGGCATCGGCATCGGCATTGGTATCGGTATTAGCATTGGTATTGGTTTTTGGTATTTGTTCGGATTGCATCGGATTGAGACTTCATCTAGCACTGAGTCTGCACTCAAGGACGCTCCGCTCTATATTTATTTTTTCAGTTTTTTTGTTTATTTTATGTTTGGCAAACTCTCAATGTTCACCGCCGCGACATTGTGAGTTTAAGGGGGGATGTTAGCTAATAAGGCCTATAGGTTCAGCCCACTTGTTTAGGACCGTTTAGTTTCTAGGTTTAGGTTAGTTTGTCTTATAAATAATCATTGTATTCTCTTTGTTTCATAATAATCAATTCAATAATATTTTGCATTATATCTTTAGTTTTCACAGTTTCAGCCCCTAGAAAAAGTAAGTTGACATATACAGCTGGTTTATTCAACTTAGCCTTTTTTTATTATGGTTTAAAGATTTTATAATTTCCTTACAATTAACATCATTCAGACGGGTTGTTGGGTTGGGAATATGTCGTTTTTGAAATGTGTTCGTGTTGGCATGTTGGGTCAACCCACTTTTTTTCCGGAATTTTATAAATATCAAATATTACAGTAAAGTCAGGGTTCTAAATAGCGGCGCCGTAGCGCGCTATAGCAGCGCTATAGCGCGAGGCGTGGCCTCCACGTTACGAAACAGGCCAAGGCGTCATCTTGAGGCGTGGCGTGCAATAAGGCGCCATATAGCGCGGTATAGCGTGAGTTTTTTTGAAGCTTTATAAAATTTCATGGATTTGAGCTTATTTACAAGTATTTATGCTTTGGGTTGTATGAGATTCGGTCTTAGTAACCCCGTTACTCAATTTTAATCCTAGTAGCTAACTAATATTGACCACTCTATAAATATTTTTTGCCGCCTTGAGTCACGCCTTAAAAACGCTATGACGCAACGCCTCACGCTAAAGCTTGAGGCTTGGCTATGCCGCTACGCCACGCTTCACGCTATTTATGACCTTGAGTAAAGTTATAATCTCTGACAACATAATATAATGTTTTGTTGGAAAAATTTTAGTGAAAAAACTTTGGACATAGATAATTATTAGTAAATATAATTATTAAATGTAAGGCCACGTCGAGCTAGTAACAGAGTTAGTGTGAATGAGATATCGAGTCTCAAAGAAGGAAAGTTGGAATGGATGAAAATGGTTAAATGTCAGTTACGAGCTTGTTTGGTAACTGCAAATTAATGTGTGCTTAATTGACAATTAAATTGGTTGTTATGATTTGTTTCAAATGTTTATAACTGCAAATTAATGTGTCATTAATTGACAATTAAATTGGCTGTTAAGTTTTTAGCCCCTTTTATGAGGCTGGGGCTTTGACTTCCATAAGCCCCCAGCCTGGAGGACAAACCGAGGGCTTTTTTAATACGCCAGGCTTATTTTTAAAAAAGCTCAAAGCCCCTAATAAAACCCTATAAGCCCCCTCCCCCAAACACAGCCAAGAAAATGACTTTTATATAAAGTATCTTGAATACTAACAATACTATTATAAAACTATATTATATAGTAAGAAAATGATTTTTTATATAAAGTAAACTTGAACTACATAATATATAAAACAGTTTGAGTTATAAAATAGATATATTTTAATGAAAAAAAAAAGTTAGTAGAAAACTTGCTTTAGTAATTTGTTGTGTAAAAACAAGCAGCTTTTTTTATAGTAGATATATTTCTTGTTAAACAACCCCACTTTATAGATATGGGTTAGGGAGTCTTTTCATATCATTTTCTTATTCACACACACAATTTATGAAATGAAAGCGAGTGGCCCTTTGAACATCAACGAAAGCCACAACGCTATTAATGGTGGAACTGGCGTTTTAAACTTCATCTATGTTGCACTATAAACTGGAAGACAAAATGACCCAAAAGTACAAAACATTTGTACTTTTGGTGAGATAGGAGGTACCAATAGTAGCACCCCGCACCTGTTCACAATGGCTTCGCAGTCCAGGTCACGTAATTTGATAAAAAGGAATAGCAGAAAGTACTAGTATTTGTTATGGCAGAGGTACTTGTTTAGTGCGATGTTGCATAAACTTTTATGAGATTTTGTTCTTATTCTAGACTATCTCCTTTATTGTGTCTTTTCTATGTAGCTATTAGAGGTGCAAAAAATCGGTTAAAATCGGTTTCCGGTTTTTAAAAAACCGGTTTTAAAATAATCGGTTTTTTTAATAACCGGTTTTGGTTTTTTCAGTTTTTCTGAAATCGGTTTTTTTCGGTTATAAATGTTCGGAATCGGTTTTTTTCGGTTATAAATTTTCGTTATCGGTTTTTATACCGGTTCGGTTTTTTTCGGAATTTAAAACTTCGAACATTTATTTAATAAACTTGTTAATTATCAAACATTTAATTAAACAATACACCGGAAACATACTAAACAAATACAATCATAACTTTTTATTTGCACCGGAAACATACTAAAAAAATACAACCATAACTTTTATTTAAACAATACAATTATACAACTAAAAATATATAAATACTAATACATTTCGAGCTTCGGCATGGCCATCACCCGAAAACATATTAGTGTACTCAAGTATGTCGAGCTTCGGCATTGCCATCACCCGTTATACTCAATCCATTAAATCTTCCAAAAAATCTTCTACATCTACGTGTTCAATATCTAAGTCTTCAAACTCACCTTCATCTAATTCGGTATTCGGAGGTGATATCCCTAAATCAACTTCTTCTCTTGCTATAGTTTCTTCAACGTCTTCTAATATCGGACCTTCCAACGATGTTTCATGTTGTACCCTATCTACTCCGTCCAAATAATCTTTCAAACATACACATACTTCCACGGATTCGGGGGTTAGTCTTGACCTTCTTTCCGATATAATTCTACCGCTAATAGAAAAGGCCGATTCGGAAGCTACCGTCGAAGCTTGGACCGTTAATAAGTCACGAGCCATAGCGGATAAAATTGGAAATTGGATTTCCCTTTCTTTCCACCAAGCCAAAATGTCAAAGTTTGTAAACTCTTCGGGCCTTAAAGTTATTAAAAAGTTTGTAGCCATATATTGTCCCAACTCGCTTGTTGGGGCCGATGTTCGTTGACGCTTTGTAGCGTCTTCAAATAAACTATTATAAAGGTTTATATTAATGTCACTTGCCATTCGGGACGATCCGGCCCGCATTTGATCAACAATTGGGTTTTGTATTTGACCATATTTTGTTGCATAAATTCCAAATAATTTTTTAAAGTTATCGTTAAATATAAAAATTTGGGAGTTTATATAGTTGGGGTCGGGGTTGTTAGCGTCTAACCCAAAGGATAAGTCTAAATTGTTCATTATTCTTGTTATTAAAAGTTCTACGCCTCCAACATTTAAACATGGATTAAGTGCGGCGGAACAAGTAAAAACCAAAGGTAAATTAGCAAAATATTTTACAAATTTCTTTTTTATAACTTTAACCATTCTTCTAAACATTTGACTAGGTGAGGTTTTTAATTCGTCTAATTTTTCCGTCATAGCATAAATTTGATTTAAAACTAATGAGCTAGTTGGGTAATAAACACCCGATAATATAGTTGTTGCCACTTTAAAAACTTGTAAAAAAATAGTTAAATCATTTAGTAGATCCCAATCTTGGTCGCTTATCGAAACGGACTTATTTCTATTAACAAGTGTTTCATTAAAAGCGTTTAAAGTCTCACGTTGTCGTAATATATTTTCAAACATCATGCAAGTAGAATTCCACCTAGTATTATTATCATAGCAAGGTCCTAGGGGTTCTTCACCACATTGTTTACGAAAACGTCTATAGTTCATTTGTCGTTCGTTACTCGAACTATATATAGTTACTAATAAACCCCTAAATTTCATCCTTAAACTATCACATATTTTTAATGCCGCTTGCACGGATAAATTTATAACATGAGCAACACAACGGGAATGAAAAAAAAGACCATCTAAAACGGGTTTTATACGTAATTTTAACAATTCCATAGCTCTAGTATTATTGGATGCATTATCTAGTGAAATCGTAAAAACTTTATTATCTAAATTATATTCAATTAAAGTGTCATGTAAATTTTTTCTTAAATTAGATCCCGAAAATCAAGTCGAACCGCATCATTATCAAATATAAAAACTTGACCATCCGCACCAATAGTACCTTGTGACGTATCATTTTGGCTAACCGCACTACAACCGCTCTTATGAGTCCTTAGTGTAGTGTTAGACGTGGGGTTATAAAATTTCAAACATTTCTTGCAACGCGCCTTTTCCACCCCATCAATCATAACACACAAATCGTAATTAGACCAAACATCTCATTTTCTCGTAGTTGGTCTAATTTGCACAACATCATCATTTGTGTAAACTTTTCGTACATGGCTAGTAGAAACGGAGGGATTAGTGGAAGCTTGTTGTGATTGTGAGTTTTCCATTATAGAGGGATTAGAGAAATTAGAGAGATTAAAGAGAGATTAGTGAGTGTTTTTGATGTGTTTTCAACCCCAACTCATTACATGTATTTATACTACCAATCCATGGCTTAAAATCATCAAAAAAAAACGGCTATATGACCGTTTGAAATTTTTTTTAAAAAAATCGGTTAAAACCGGGTTTTTAAAAAAACTTATATAACGGCTAGTGTTGACCGGTTTTTTTTACCGGTTAAAACCGGTTTTTATTAAACGGATATAAAAAAAATTGAAAAAAAAAATAAAAAACCGGTTAAAACCGGTTATTTTAAAAAACCGGATAAAACCTGGTTTAGAACCGGTCGCTTATTAAACCCGAAAACCGGTCTAACCTGTTCGGTTAAATAAAAACCGGTTTCGGTTTTTTGGACCGGTTTTTAAAAAAACCGGTTACGGTTTGCACCTCTACCCCTATATATCCAACTTCTTAATATCATAAAAAAAAACTTGGATAAATACACAAGATCTCATATTTATCAACTCGTTTACAAAATCTTTCACGTTTATACAAGTTTGATATTAAACCCATCATCGATCTAGAAACAAAAATCATAAGGTGTATTCTTCGTGGTTTTTCAAGGAACGAACTATAGCATAAGGTGTGTTCTTACGTTGTTCGTGCTTTAGCAAGAAGAAAGAGTTTGACTATAAGAAGTGTTAGTGTTGTTGCGTTTTAGATAAGAAAGGAGATATTAATATCACTACGTATTATTAGAGTAATGGGGAATAGGGTTAACTGTTTCTTATTATGTAATTTAATTAAAAGGCAACAAGCCTATTTAATGTGTCCAATTAATGCGCTTTGCCACCGACCGGGTCGACCCGTCGAAGACGCAACCGGAACCCGCCGTAACCGGTTGTTGATCGGCTATCCTGCCCGACCCGGGATTATTAATACTTAAGCCACGTGTCTTCCCTTCTCCAATAACCACGTGTCTCTCCCACCACACAAAACCTCTCAGATCTTCCACGTCTCTCCCACTCTAAAACACACACACACAAACAACCCCCTTTTTGTTACCGGTGGTTTCTCGCCGGAAAAAAACCACACAAACCAAATGTATAAAATTTGTTTGGGAACCTTTCTGATTTTTGCATGCGTGAATAGGTTTATGCAAGAATAAATTTGTTTGGGTCATACCTTATAAATCAGGTATCATGTTTTTATATATTCAATATTTGTGGTTGTTTTTTATTTTTTTGTTATTGATTTTGGATGTTTGATTTCATTAGCCCTTTAATTTATGAACTTATTATAAATTATAAATTCAAAATGAAAAATTATCTCATCAATTGGGAAATAAGCCTTAAAAAATAGGCTTATGATATACTCAAATAAGCCCATAAATCGCAAAATAAGCGGAAAAAACAGTGACTTAGATTGTGGTCATAAGTTGTGTATAAGCTTATATACTGTATATAATATGTGGTCATAAGCCGTGTATAAGCTTATTTTATAAGCACCTATAAACGGTGTCGTTAAGCTGGCGAATGTAGTAAGTTGTGATTATCCGCATCTTGGCGAGGCAACTTACTATCTTTGCAGCCATGGTGGATTAATCCTCTTTTTTCAATGTCTGCTAGAAGAAAGTGTAGGAACTTGGATATCATAACACAATGAGAACAATAGGGTTGAGCTGATTTCTAGAGAGAGAAATACTATAGAGAAAGTTCTAGTGAGAGAAAATGGAATGCTTGTATTGAAATGACTAACCACCTCTTCCAACACATGGAAGAGGCTTATATAGGTGATACAAAACCGGCCCATAGGACATGGGAATGAGCTTACACGTTGGGTTTATTACCCGGCCTATTACCGAATGCCATACGATTAACAATTAACTAGTCATCAGCCAAACATAATCTCTAGTCATCATCTTGTGATCTTTCGCCATCTTGTGCACTTGTGTCTTTTGGACCGACATGCTCATACTTGTTGCAATCTTGAATGCTTGAATTTATGTTCGTACTTCTTCATCAATTCATAACTTCATCACTTTGACATACTGAGGAAGAAGTTGATATCAGAGTTTGCGGAAGCTTTGAAACCTTTACTTGAACTTTCATGATTTCTTAATAAGTGTCGGTCGAGTATGAGCATGCGGTTATGAACTTGACTCTGCTTTGTGATAATTAACGATATGCAATAATGACCGATTAAAAAAAGAGTTATGGTTTGGGTCCAAATAAAAATGTCCAAAGATAATATTAGTAGGCGATTCGCGTTATATTTTATTTGTGCCACGTTTTTTATTGTTTGTCATATTAAAGTTATTTTGACTTTCTTCAAAGGAAAAACATATGAGCAACCTAAATAATTATATGGTCACTTCCCATCCGCCTAAAATTATTGTCCCCGACAAAAAAAAACACAGTTTAGAAAAATGCATTTATTCATGATTTCTCTTTCTTACTTTTGGCAGATATGACAGTTTTTACCCTTAGCTAATTAATAAACGTCTTCTTTAAAAGTTTGTCAATAATAATTTCAAAATAGGGAATATAGTAAACTTGATCAGACTTCTCAATTTATTTTAGTTATGTGAACAATTAAAATTGAGACACATCCCAAAAAAGAAAACTTGTAGACAATACAAAATGGGCGGCAAGGGAGTATTTCTAATTAGCAATTTTATGTTTTAACATATTATGATATCTTGTGAGCAAATAAGTGTTCATGTGGTATGTGATTATATCGCAATTTAATATCTAAATAGGTTAGATACTAAAAAGGTACAAAGCGAGCCCAAAATAAATGCAGCCAAATTGTGTTTCGGGGACAATGAGCCAGCTCAAAAAAACTCCAAACACCCAATACGATCACATTCATGTACGTCGTTTTTAGCATCTATACTAATATCACCGAGAAAAGTTGACTCGTGCACCGCTGCGGGGCTTTATTGTTTACGTTGTGAGAAATAGAATTTATTTGTACTATTAGAGATTTTATTATTACAACTAACTACATGACAAAAGTTTATAACTACTTAATTCGTTGTAAACATTACGAATAGATGTCGTTCATAAAAACATATTAGAGGCCAACATAGTACAAATAACTACTTCAGTGTGAATCAATCATAAGGAAGAAATTAAGTTTTGGTTTAAGCGAGTTTTGTGCCTAATTGGTATTGTTAGGCATGGACTTTTTATTTAGAGCAAAAAAAATAAAGCTATCTAGGCCCATGGACTTGTATTTTGATTTATATGGCAGCCCAAAATTTGTTAAGTAACATTGCATGGACTTGTGAAATACCCTATACACCAATTGTCCGTTTTTATTAGTTTGGAGAATACCCGTGCACTCAACGAGTATATCTCTAGCTGCCACCGAATATTTCCTCTCTCACACTCTATTAATGTCCTGGTCATTTTCTGTGGTCGATTAAGATTTCTCAATATGACACATTGGCGCTGGTGGAAACCTTAAGAACCAAAATTGTAGCACAACGCTAGTGTCTAAATTATGATAATTTTATTTATGATATGTACTTGGCTTCAGAGTGTTTAAAGGTAAAGTGGGAATACGCGTCACATATTGAGACTAACTTCGACGGACGGGTCGAACATCAAATAAGTCCACTACGAAAAGCCCAAATGATAACAGGTGATTTTGTTGCTATCCTCGTGATGCTTTTTACATATTTATCTTCTTCATTTAGAACCATCATCATATCAAACATAGACATACACTAAATCACAGGTTTTGGTGAAACAGAACCTAATGTCCGAATGACAAAATAGAATTTTCAATCAAGTTCTTATAAGTTTGTCGTAGACTGCCAATAAGATGAACACATATTGAAAACTAAATTTGATTTAGTAATTAATATGATTCCCATAATTAGCAATACTTAAAGTTGAAAATAAACTTGGAATTCGGTGTTCACCTCATTTCATAGTTCTAGACATATGAATTTCAAGAATTCTATTATCGTAAATGTATTTCAAATTATTTTCATAGTAAACAATTTTGTAAAAGGCGAATACCCCCACGTAGCAACAGAAATTCCTAGCGGTATACAGTTAACGATATGTGATATTGTGGTAAGTGTTTCTTTAAGAGAAACATTTTTCTTCAACATGTTGCTGCTTCATATCCTCAATATTTTTACACATGTTAGATGCTTTTATTTGTCGGTTTCCCCAAAACCAGTAGCAGCAGCTTCCTTCCCTTTCCCTATATCACCAGATTCCTTATGATCGACTTCTTCAGTTTGTTTAGATCCCTTAGACTCGCTTCCTCTTCTTCACCAGAATTCTTACACATTAGCACCATCAACAAATGTCGTGCTCCTTAAAGTCATTTCCAGCTTCAAAAGATACCATAGGCTGTCGGAAAAAGCATCTAATAAGCACCTATTATACCACCAACAACTTATCACATAACAAAATTAAGCTAAAATGCATTATAATAAGCACCACTAATGACCTGTCTTGATAACATTCTACAGGACCAATAAAATTCGCTCACTACCTCTCTCCAATTCTTCTACCGCCACGTGGAAAAGGATTAGGTTACTTGAACTTTTGATAACATACATGTCTGTATATTATGAGCAAGCTTCTGGATTTTTGCTTATTTGTCATATAAAGTTGCAAACCCTTATCCATGCACCAAATGTCATTTCCATTCTCACAATATGTGCTAGTGTAAAACATACAAAAACATATATAATAAACAAGCCTGTCAAAAATTCCTTTTTAAGGTAAAACTGGCATACAACTATTTTTTGGATGGACGAAATAATGATTTATCACCTTGTTTTCGTGAATCTTCAATTCATACCATAAACAGTTGGTGGCGTCAAAATTACTGGATAAAGACGCTATTGTACGTCTATATTAAAAAAAGTAAAATATTAGGATCAGATTAGTACAAATATAAAATGATGTCAATGAATGAAAGATATTTAACCTTCAGTCTAGGATGAGTTCTTCAGCCATATTAACTTGTTCAACTGTGCCCACTAAGTCAAGATATGCTTGATTGTGTTTATTGGTTTCAGTATAATCTAATAGTCCAATCGTGGCTTTTGAGACTCTTTGAATGTGTATCATCCCTGCAAAGTCAACCTCAAGTAATTTGATAAGCTGTCAATAGGGAAGTTAAAATACAAGTCATTGGTAAAAAAAGTATACCTCAGACTCGGAAAGTAGTAACGAAAATGGTTGGAATACTATTAATGAGAAAAAAATTATTAGAAAATGTTACCTTATGTTAGCTTGTTGATGGTGGAAATTTTATACCTTGTACATGTTTGTATCTCATTTTTTTAATTTAATGCAACAATCAGCAAGCCGCCATTAGCACCAATCCGACATCATCAACAAGTCACCATCAACAGCAAGTCGCCATCATTAATAAGCCCCATTAGCAACAATATGCCATTAGCAATAAACGAGAATCATCACCAAGCTACGATCATCAGCAAGCCACCATCAGCAGCGACCTGCAATACCTTTCAAAATTAAACATTAAGCATAGTTTAGTTTATGTTTGTGGTCCTTGTTTTGTGAAAACTCAGTTTCATTAAATCATATAGAGATTCTAATAAGACACAGAATTGAGTTCAAATAGGTTATGGAAATATATTCCTCTAACCCAAATTAGTAAGCTGGAATTTGACAATCAGTTTTAAAATTCTAGTCCAAACACCCCTTAAAACAGATTACCACCAAATATCATAGTGGGGAAATAATTGGTGTTGTGAGAGAGTTAGATACTGTACAAATTTCGAAAAACCAAATCTCTAGAATTCAGATTTCTCATGGTGGGGAGTCGCTAATAGATGACGAGGACCCAATGTGATAGTAGTTTTAACGTGATTTCACAAACTTCATCGTAGTAGCAATAAAGTTTACTAATAAATACCTATGTAGTGCTTCACGTTACTCCTTGCTGCTCTATAAAGTTGTTCTGCTCAAACACAATGTTTTGAGTAAGATAAATACTTACAATGATAGAATACATAAATTATCAAAAGACGATATATTTTTATATATACCATGTAACTATAAATATATATATATATATATATATTTTAAAAGTTATTAAAGTTATTGAATCGTCTCTTTTTTGGAATGGTAAATGCACCAGAATACCAAGCAAAGAACGAAAAACACCATAATACCAATATTAAACCATTCTTTATAAATGGATCAAAACCAATGAAACCACAAGTAGAGATCGTTGTCATTAACAAGGTTATGACAATGGTTGTTTTCAAATGCCAACCAACGCCACACGAACCACCAATCCATCCAAAAGGCTCCCTCCATCTGAGTTTCTAAACATCGCCACTTTGCTGAAATTAGATCCAAAGTCTCCCGAAAATAGTGGTATCGAGTTTTTAGCCAAAAGGTACATATTTCAAATTAAAAACCAAGCTATGTATATTGCACCTATTGATCTTTACCAATGTGGCTTGAAAAAATATTTCTTCACAACAAGCTCTTCAAATCCGAGCTTGAACTTTCAGTTAATAATCTGTGTAAAAGGTTGGATGTTAATGAACTAAGATTTTATCAGCAAAAAAATTAATTACAAATTTAAATTCAACAACCTCAGTAATGTTCTTCTTGGATAACTTCTTGTACAACGTGGTTATAGCTCTAATTAAAAAAACAAATAAGTACCACTTGTATTATCCCATTACAAAGATATAGATCTAATTAAAAAAAATAGGAATAAAGGTTGTGACAAGAATCCTTGCCTTGCTTTTAGATTGGTCTTTTTGCTTTGTGCGGGGTGAAGCTGTGAATAAAAGAATAAAAGAAACAATATAAGGCCAATGTATAATGAAACTAAACACGAGTGTAATGTAAACAAAACGAACCTCAACATCGACAACATTAATGTCATTCTTCAAATCCATTTCTTTGTATTGAATGAAAGCACGAGTGAATGGAAGCACGGTTGAATGGAAGCAAATGATGGTGCTTTATATAGGCTATGGAAAAACCTTGGCATAATTTTGAATTTAAAATGTGTTTCTTTCCCGCCATGGTGTTTTCTTTCAAATGCAGGCTTGTATTTCCAGCCATAATTAACATGTCAACTTTTGATAAGTATGTCAAGTCTTTATTACGAGAATATTTCCAGCCATGTCAACTTTTAATATGTGTTGTGTAGTATACTTTCCAAAGATGTTTGTAGACTAAATTTTTTCCAGCCGTGTGTAGTATACCCTTCACATTGCATTCCATTAACATATTCAAACTTTCCCTAGATACTTTAAGAAATTCAATTTTTTCAGCCGTGTGTAGTATACCCTTCACATTGCATTCTATTAATAGATTCAGACTTTCCCTAGAGAGTTTAAGAAATTCAGTTTTTCACTTTTCAAGATTATCCTATTTTTCCTTTATAAGTAGTATAGATAAATTCGTGTATTAATTCTCATTCTCAACATTTCCTAAATTCGTGTATTAACTTTCAATTAGCATTCATTTCCATCATTAGACTTGCATTCAATTAGAAACTTTCAAACATCTTTAGACGTGTATTAATTAGCATAAATTCGTGTATTAATTCTCATTCTAAACATTTCCTAAATTCGTGTATTAATTTTCATTCTCAACATTTCTTAAATTAACAGTCCACGAATTAATGAGTGAATGAGTGAAAGTTTTCACACGATTTTTTTCTCATTCTAAACATTTTCCACTTTTCACATTCCACATTTCACATTCCACTTTCCATATTTCACATTTCACATTTCACATTCCACATTTCACATTTCAATTTTCACTTTTCACGAATTTCCTTTATAGAGTAGTATAGATTACATAGAATACAAAATAGGCAGTGATTCCTATTATTTCAGACATGAAGAGATTTTATATACAATAAGATATTCCTAATCGAAAAAATTTGGTAAAGAAATTACGATTATTATCACAATGTGAGAGATTTCAAATTTGAATTCAGTTATTTCAAACAACCATGAAACGATCACGACAATCTCTTACAAAAATGAGTCTATTTGAATTATGTCTATCTGAACGTTGATGAGATTCAAGCCTCATTGCTCATTAGTCAAACAATCAAAAACCCGATAACTAAAAGAAAGAAATTTTGTGAATTTTTTTTCCATAACTCAAATTCAATATATTTCAAGAATATTAGAGTACATATTATATTTAATGTAATCGGCCCATTGGCCCAAGCCCATAGTCTAGAATATTCTGTTGTATCCTATATATAGGTTGACTGTTATCAATAATAATCAAGCAATCAATTAATATAATATGGTATCACGACCTATATCGATCCACTCCTAAAATATCTTATCTCAGTCGTCCCCTCTCCTATTCTTTCTCTACCTCAATCTTTTCACCAAATCAATAAAAAAAATATTGTTCATCGCGTACTATTCACCGAGTACTTTTCATCGCACACTATTCACCGAGTACTGTTCACCATCATTAATGTTCAGCACGTTACTGTTCATCGCGTTACTGTTCACCAAAAAAAGAAGATTATTGTTATGGCTTCTCATGATCAGCAATGGTATATTGATATTGGAGCAACTTCTCACCTTTCATCTCATACCGGTAACCTTCAAACCTCTTCTCTTAATCGTAATTTTCATTCAGTTATTGTCGAAAATGGATCATCTATACCTGCCACCCACTCTGGTCATGTACAAATCCCTAATCCATATCGTCCCCTCCACCTTAGAAATGTTCCTGTCACACCCAATATCATTAAAAACCTTGTTTGTAGAGATTATCAAACCCGTCAAACCATTTCTTGGTGTGACCGCACAGGTGATCTATACCTTTAACACGTTGCCGGCCTCAGCCTTCGGCCCTACTAACCAATAACCATTCCTGTGCATCAACGTCTTGGTCACCCTGGTGACGCTGTAATTCAAACACTGTCGTCACGTGGCTTTGTGTCTTATAATAAAAACACTCAACACTTGTGTGTGTACTGCCAGTTTAAGGTTTAAAACATAAAAAAACTTCCTTTTAACGAGATCTACTTATTGTTAACATCTCCCTTGCATTATTCATTCAGACCTTTGGACCATCTACTGTCTCTAGCAAACTATGAGTGGATTATGTAAATACTATTCTTTTTTCTTAGATCACTCTATTCATTTTTTTTAGGATGGGTCTACCACTTCACAGAAAATCTGATGCCAGTCAAACTTCTACCCTTTGTTGTTTGCCTTTATTAAAACCCAATTCAACGTGAAATAAAGCTTTTCAATTGTGATCATGGTGGAGATTTGACAACTAATTTCCCTCCATTGAATTATTGCCACTAATTGCCTTCAATTTCGTTTCTCATGCCCACGTACATCCCAACAATATGGATATATGGAAGCCCATGATTCGTACTATTAATAACGTAGTATTGTTCTCTCCTCTTTCATGCCCGTTTTGCTCCGAGTTATTTGAGTTCGAAGCATTACCAATGCACTTTACTTACTTAATATCCTCCCCTCCACCTCCATCAACAATGACATCCCTTACACAAAATTATTCAACAAACCAACCTCTTACACCCATCTTCGCACGTTTGGATGCCTTTGTTACCCTTACACCTTTCCTAACCCACAAAAACTTGCCCCTCGTAACCACACAATATCTTTCTCGGGTTCCTTACTAATCATCGCGGAGTCGATGCTGGACCTGAACAACACCAACTTAAAATGAACATCATTTCTGTCATGTCACATTTGACGAAACTGTCTTTCCCTTCGGCTCCATGACTCCAACTAAACCCCCCTCATAATTTTTAGATGATAATATAGACACCTCCCCCATTGCACTTCGCCTACTTACCACACCTATTTCTCCTCAACAAACACTACCACAAACAACCTCACAAACAACCCTACAAACAAATCCACAAACAACTCCTCATCAACACCTTCCATACTACCTCTATCAACACCTATCATCCACAAAAACACGACACCCACCAACCCCCACCAACCACCACCAACCACCACTCGCAACACCCTATGGTCCTCGCTATAAATTCGGGATTGTGAAAGCTAACCAATATAAACTTACAGTTTGCCAACCTCATCCTTTCCCCAGTCTCCTTTCCATGGCCCTCTCTGAGATCCTAACTGAAGAAATAAGCATATTGTGTGACGATTTAAAGATCTCATTGACAATATCTCCTGGTGGTAATGGTTATTGCCACCATATGTCAAAATTGTCGCTTATGTGGTTGTACAAACACAAAGATAATGCGAAAGGGGTCCATAAATCCGGTACAAAGCTCGATAGTTGCAAATGGTCGTAGTCAACAACAATGGCATCGATTGCGATGAGAACATTTAGCCCTTTCGTGTCAAAATTGCTACATACGGACTGTCGTTAGCATTGTAGGTTCTTGTAATGGCATATTATCAGTTAGACGTTGACGAATGCATTTCTTCTTGGCCAATCTTACAGAGACATTTTACATGCACCTGCACCAGGATTTCATGATTCAGCTCATTCTGATTTATGTTGGCCTTCTGCAAAAAAAAAAATTAAAAAGTTTACCCTTTATGGCCTTAAGCAGCCCTTCCCCTTCGAGCTTGGTTTTCAACGATTTTTCTGCTATGTTATTCGAGCCGGTTTCTATTCAGCAAAACTGGAATAGTATCTTTCATCTTTCACAAGGGACCAGACAAGCTTACTTACTAATATATGTGGATGATATATTTCTTACAGCTTCTTCTACTTCACTCCTGCAAACGTACATCTCTTTACTACATGCTAGAATTATTTGCTATGACCAGACCTTGGCCATAAAACTATTTTCTCACGGTGTATCTGCCACGCGTACTACCTTTGCATATTCTTGCCTCAATCGAAATATGCTACCTAGAATTCTTGAGCAAGCTATATGCATAAAGTGTAATCCCTTGCAGGACTAAAATTGACAACGAGAAAGAAGATTGGACCTGAAGGATCACGGTCTAGATCCAACTTTATATCGCAGCCTTGCTGAATCACTTCAGTACCTCACATTTACCCGACCCGATTTGTCATATGCAGTTCAACAGTTTATGTCTTTACATGCATGATCCTCGAGAATCAAACACCTTTTAATGCTAGTAAGTGTTCTTTGTATCTTCGAGGAACCCCTGATCTGGATTACAAGTTTTTCGGTTGTATCTACATCACAAGTTTATTGTCATACTCTGATGTGACTGGGCTGGGCAGGTTGTCCGGCTACGCGGCGATCTACTTTTGGATATTGTGTTTTTCTTGGCGACAACCTCCTGACGTGGTCCTCCTAACGTCAGGACACGTTGTCTCGTTCTAGTGCTGAGGATGAATACCACGGGGTTGTGAATGTTGTAGCTGAGACATCTTGGATTCGCAACCTCTTTTGTGAGCTTCATACCCTACTTTTCACAACGACCTTGGTCTACTGTGATAATGTCAGTGCTGTATACATGTCTGCAAACCCAGTACAACATCAGCGCACCAGACATATAGAGATTGACATCCATTTTATTCGTGACAAAGTAGCAGCAGGTCATGTTCGAGTTCTTCATGTCCCTTCTCGATTTCAGTACACATATATCTTCACAAAAGGTCTCCCATACCCGTTGTTTGCTGATTTCAGATCCAGTTTGAGCATCCGCAAAACTCCCGCCCCAACCGCGGGGGCGTATTAGAGTACATATTATATTTAATGTAATCAGCCCATTGGCTCAAGCTCATAGTCTAGAATATTCTGTTGAAACCTATATATAGGTTGGCTGTTATCAATAATAATCAAGCAATCAATTAATAAAGAAGAGGTGAGTTATTTTGCATACTAGTTTCTCCCTACATAACAAGGGACAAATCTAGACCATCAATTTCATTAGATTAAAAAGACAAGATTTAAGATTAAAAAAACATGGAGGGACCAAAAGTGTAAATTCACTAAAACTCACACTAATCACGCCCTCATTATTTGTAGAGTTGGCAAATCTTGCCCAAATTGCAATTAATTAACCTTTTTGACATCTTGTATGTTTTTTTACGTTTTTACGTTTGTGTAAATTTTTTTACGTTGTTATACGTTTTCGTACGTTTTCATACGTTTTTGTCTGCTTTCGTACGTTTTTGTACGCTTTCGCGTGTTTTCGTCCGTTTTCGCACGTTTTCACGTGTTTTCGTTCTTTTTAGACGTTCTCGCATGTTTTCTTATGTTCTCGCATGATTTCTTACGTTTTCGCATGTTTTCATACGTTTTCGTCTGTTTTCACACTTTTTCTTTTGTTTTCGTCCGCTTTCGCACGTTTTCTTTCGTTTTCACACGTATTTACACGTTTTCGTCCATTTTTTGGACATTTTCTTACGCTTTCGTCCGCATTTGCTCGTTTTTGTCGGCTTTCGCGCGTTTTCGTCAACTTTAGCGCGTTTACACCAGCGTTCGCGCATTCGCCGGCTTTCGCGCGTTTTCGCCGGCTTTCGCGCGTTTTTGCCGGCTTTCACGCGTTTTCGCCGGCTTTCGCGCGTTTACGCCAGCTTTCGCGCGTTTCGGCAAGCTTTCGCGCGTTTCAACCAGCTTTCGCGCGTTACGGCCAGCGTTCGCACGTTTCGGGCAGCGTTTGCGCGTTTCAGGCAGCGGCCGGGCGATTTGGCCAGCGTTTGCGCGTTCCGGCTAGCGTTCGCGCGTTTCGGCTAGCAATCGCGCGTTTTTTCGCTCTTTTCGGCCAGCATTCGTGCGTTTTGGCCAGCCTTCGCTCGTTTCGGCCAGCCTCCGGGGGTTTCGGCCAGCCTCCGCTCGTTTCGGCCAGCGTCCGCGCGTTTTGGCCAGCGTTCGCGCGTTTCAGTTAGCGTTTCGGCCAGCGTCCGCGCATGTCGGCCAGCTTTCTCGCGTTTCGGCCAACTTTCACGTGTTTCGCCTTTCCCTTAAACCAAAAGCCTTAAACACCTAACCACTAAACCCTAAACCAAAATCCTAAAACCCTAACAACTTAAACATATACCAAAAACCCTAAATCCCCCTAACCACTAAACCCTAAACCCCTAACCAATATGTATAATATCACAAGTGATATATACATTAACTTTAAACCCTATACCAAAAACCCTAAACCACTAACCACTAGGTATAATATCACAAGTGATATATAAATAAACTTTAAAATCTATACCAAAAACCCTAAACCCTAACTATTAAACCCAATACCAAAAACCCTAAACCCCTAACCATTAAAACCTATATCAAAAACCTTAAACCCATAACCACTAAAACCTATAGCAAAGACCTTAAACTTCTAACCACTAAGTATAATATCACAAGTGATATATACATAAACTTTAAAATCTATACCAAAAACCCTAACCACTGACCACTAAACCCTATACGAAAACCCTAAACTCCTAACCACTAAAACCTATACTAAAAACCATAAACCCCTAACTATTAAACCGCATACCAAAAACCCTAAACCTCTAACCACTAGGTATAATATCACAAGTGATATATACATAAACTTTAAAATCTATACCAAAACCCTAAACCCCTAACAACTAAACCCTATACCAAAAACCCTAAACCCCTAACCACTAGGTATAATATCACAAGTGATATAACCATAAACCCTGTAACAAAAATCCTAAAGCCCTAACCACTAGATATAATATCACAAGTGATATATACACAAACTTTAAAATCTATACAAAAACCCTAAACCCCTAACCACTAAACCCCATACAAAGAACCCTAAACCTCTAACCACTAGGTATAATATCACAAGTGATGTATACATAAACTTTACAATCTATACCAAAAACTTTAAACCCCTAACCACTAAAACCTATACCAAAAACCCTAAACCCCTAACCACTAGGTGTAATATCACAAATTGGTGTAATATCCAGTTACTTAATATGGAACTTGTTGGTTATATGTTTTATGTAACTGAATATTTGTAGTCCTAAAGGTGAATATAGAACTTTTTTGTTGAATAGTATGTGCAACAAAATATTTTGTGTTAATTGGTTTGTGACTTGGATATATTGTTCATTTTAATGTATTATCCCTTATAATAATCAAGTGATGTGTAAATAAGATGTTGTATGTTTTGTCCATTTAATGAATTAACACTTATGATAAACTAAGATATAAAATAATGAAGTATAATACCACAAATAATAATAAATGAAGTTACTTTTATCAAATGTATTATCAATTTTTTATTATTGTTGTTGATTTAATGTTTTACCACATGTGATATTCTAAGACTATTTGAAAACAACATCAGCCTTCAGACTTGCTAAATCCGCC